>PVHX01007961.1:0-88527 GCA_004024805.1 Geosciurus inauris
TTCACAAATACTATCATGTACTTTGGAGACATATACTCATAAATCCTCAGCAAACATACTATAAATGTAGGATTTATTACTGTGTGTCACCTCTGTCTTTTAAATTACTAGATTAAATTGGAATGATCTGTATATCAATCTATCTCCCCCAACACCAGTTTATTTCGACAGAAAAGTCACAATGAGAAATATGCCTTATGACCTCTGGGTTCTTGTATTGTGCTTAGTGTGCTCATTTGAGCTTTTATTGACTAATTTATTATCTATTTATTAACCTCACTATTCTTCATAGTTTTGTTTCCTGGGGTATAAAACCCACAAAAGACTATTCCCTTATTGTACTGAAGGTTCCTGGTAAGGATGACTCACACACTGTTCTGTAACTTCACAGTGCTGTAAACACACTGCTGTGAGCTCTAGGTAAAGCTCTATACATAAGAAATAAAGTATTTTTGAGAATACAAGGTCATTTAATGATTAAGATCATTTAAAGCCCTTATTTAATAATGAGTTTTTCAGACTACAGCAAAAGAAATAAATTAATATGGAATTCTACTATTAAAGAACAGCTTTATATATTTTATATTAAATATATAATCATGGAATGATATTTTAAAATTCTTATGTGAATGTATTGGTTTGAGAATCAATAATTGATAATAATTAATAATTAATAATTATTCCTCAAAAGAGATAAGTTGGATAATGAGCATTTGCCTGTCTTACCCTTGCCTAAGAATGCACTATTTTGTTTCAAAATATGGTAACTTCTAAATAAAAGTTCATTGAATTTTAATATATTTAAGAAATAAATTTAATTTGAATTGTCTACCAACCTATTTTCTCATTTATTCTCTATTTGAATATTATATACTTTCATAAAAGCTGTATTTTCATTAGCATTTGAGGGAAATTAGCTTCTTCACAAGTGTGATTACCTTCTTTTGTGGTGGTGAGTGATTTTATGTGTTACTCTCATGATGTTGGCCAAATGAGTTGACTTGTGGAGACCCTACTGGTACTCTCAGGTCAAGCTAATCTAAAAAACTTGCAGAAAGATAACACCTGATATCAAGTATGAAACTACTTACTGTTAACACTAGTATAACTTGTTCCAGTCCCTCTATCAATTATTTTTTTTCTTTTTTTATTTTTTGTGGTGTTGGTTATTGAACCCTGGGCCTTGCTCATGCTAAACACATGCTCTACCACTGTGCTACAACGCTAGCCCCTACTTTTCTTAATGTTTTAAATACGTTTTCTAAATAAGGTTTTCTAAAACTTTAATTTCCATTTAAGACAAGAAAATAATAGGAGTTTATAAGTGATCAGATAATCTTTGTCTATTATTCTCTACTACTAATTTTTCTTTAACACAAAGATTCTGTTATTTTACTACACAAATTAGCACTCAATCAATTTTACTATATTTAATTTTTGGAGTCATATGAAAATATTTATATATTATTTTATTTAAATTTTAAAATTGGCTAATTTAAGATGTACTATCAATTTCTTTGTTCAAAGGTCATGAAATACCAAAATGTTTGATGTGGCTTTTTCATTTAATAATTAAAAATACAGCATAACATTTTCACTGTTTTACAAAAACTTTCTGGTTTGTGAAGACAAGAAATACAATACCAGTACTAGTGTTCTTTCCTTTGTTCTTTTCTTCCCTTATTAAACATTAGATTATAGTAATAACAATAATAAATTCACATAACTATTTTCAAATGTTACCTCATAATAATCCTAATAATCCTATGTGGTAGGTATTCTCTCTTTTTTAAAAGAGGAAATATTCTAGAGGATAATCACTTTCTCTTATCTATCTATCCATCCATCTCTGATTCTTCTACCTTAATAAAAAGCTTGATCATTTAAAACCAAATTGTTCTATTATTTGATGTTTAATGGAGCACTTAATCTTTAGATGCTAAATATTAATACTTATTATCATGACATATAATCCATAATATATTTATAAATAAAATGTAGAATATACAATTTCTTTCCTAAATCAATTTGCACAAAATGTACTTAACCCAGTGGCAATTTACCATTGAACTATATCCCCAGTCCTTTTTATTTTTTATTTTGAGACAGTGTCTCACTAAGTTGCTTAGGGCCTCACTAAGTTGCCAAGACTGGCCTTGAACTTGCGATCCACTTGTCTCAGCCTCCAGAGCAGCTGGAATTACAAATGTGCACCACCTGGCCCAATTTATTATGTAATCATTATTTCTAACCTTTCATCTCAATTTTCCTTTAAAACAAAATTTCATACAATTTATCTTTGTGTTGCTATAATAAAATACCAGAGTGGGCAATTTAAAAACAATAGAAATTTATTCCTCACTGTTCTAAAGCCTGGGAAGTCCAAGATCAAGGAAGGCATTGGTGAGTTCAATGTCTGGTGAAGCCCCAGTCTCTGCCTCTAGGATGGCACCTTGACTCTGTGTCCTCACGTGATGGAAGGGATGAAAGGACAAAAAGGAGACTGATGCTATCTTGTCACATGATAGAAGATCAGAAGAAAATTAACTAAATTTCTTAAGTTCTTTTAGAAGGGCCCAAATCTCATCCATGAGGACTCCATTCTCCTGACCTCCTAAAGGTCCCACTTAATATTATCACACTGGCAATTAAGTTTCAACATGTGCAGGTTTGGGTAACACATTCCCACCATAGCATATTGTGTAAAATTTTAAAAATGTATTATTTATTGCCCTAAAGAAATCAAGGTGAAGGAAGTTTAGAATATTGGTTTTCAAAATAAATGTGTAGTGATAGCAATTTTGAATCAGAGGGTCAGGCAGTGAGTCTTCCTATCAGACTAAAAATCGCCATTACAGGTATATGTGCAAATTTATGTCAGAGAGACGTAATCATCTAATTCCAGCATTATATTTCATCTACAATAACCACTTACTCATCATGTACTAACTGACCATAAACTGTATGCTGTACAATTTGTACAGCTCCAGGTACTGGGAGCACAGCAATGGACTAGGCAGACCACTATGTCTGGGTACTTGAAATTTATATTAGAATTGGTAAAATACAAGTCAGAAAATGAAAGGTGCTCTAAAGGAAAGTTAAGTAATGTAATGGGTGAAAGGATTGCTGATCAGTGGGGTGCAATCTTAAATAAGGTGGTCAGGGATGACTTCATTGTGAAAGTGACATTTGAGCAAAAATTGAAGGATGTGAGTGGATTCTTGAGGAACTACCCACCATGCAGAGATAAGAGCAAGGGAACATACTTGGTGTGATCAAGAGAGCAGAGAGAGAACAGCAGAGAGGAGAACATGGCTGTAGCAGAGTGGGCAAGGTGGAAATAGTGGACAAGGGGTCTAAATAGATAAGGTCAGAAAGTGACCTTGTGGAATATCATAAAGTATTTGAATTTTTTTTTTTTTTGGCTAAATGAGATTAGAATCCACGAGAAACTTTTGCACAGAGTAGTGATCTAAATATTTAAAATATCATTGTGCCCGTATTGAGAACTTAGTGGTATGAATGGAGGAAAGGAGGAAGAACAGGTATAAAAGTAGAAGCAGGACAGGCAGTTAAGGAGCTGTTGAAATAATCCACGAGATGTAGAATGATTCTTGCTGAAGTGGTAATGATTCAGTTCTGTGAATTAGTCAGATTTGGGGTAGATTTTGAAGCTAAAAACAATAGGATTTGCCTATAGATTGAATGTAGGATGGGAGAAAAAGAGTACAGAATGATTAAAAAGTACAAGTAGATTAAAAAAAATGATGCTGTATAGAGATGAGAGCAGTATGTAAGTATATCCTTGAGTAGTCAAGAAAGAGAAGGATCTAGTGTATAGGTGTGTTGGGTCTCATGGGGGCATAGAAAGTTCACAATAACATGTATTACATTATACTGGTGAATAATTCTTATTTAAAACTGAAGTCAGGGATATTTAAACTTTCGTATTCCAAAGAGTTCTCAAAAAATTGTACAGGAAATGGATATTTTTATATCCCCTAATTTACATATAGAAAAAACTCAAGGTAAATGAGATTAAGGAACTACCTACAGTCCCGAAATAAGCTGCATAAAGCTTGAATTAAAACTTCCTAGCTTTTTGTGGATTTTACTTAGAAAATGACTGAGGTCAGTTCTCAAACCAGATACTTTAAATTCACTTAATCTCCCTCCAGGGAATAATATTCACAAATTTTGGACTCAATACATTGGGCTCAATTCTTGGGTTTCATTTTGCTTTGCTTTGAGACAGATTGTCTCGTCTAGACTTTTATGCTTTTGGATATTTGTGTTCAGTGGAATTTGGAGGGAATGTATCAGTTGTCTTCAAAGTGTCACAACAGTTGAGTGCCGCTCTTGAAACACATAGACCACCTCAATACATTGTTATCCTCTACAAGTCACATATATTTTGCATTCTGATAAAAGATGAAGTTATGAGCAGTTTATAAGGAAATTTTCCTGATAAGTAACTTTCAGCATATTCTCCTTCATAATTAATAACATTAGAAACCTAAATTTGTTTTTTACAATGACAGGAACAGTTAATTTTGTGTTGAAGAGAGAGTGGTAAGACCTAATTCAAATGTTGGTTTTCAGTTCTTTCTAGTGGGCCCTGAGTGGATGAGGAATGTATACCAGGGCTGAATCTGGGACTTCAGGGAAGCCTAGTCCCAATTTTAATCATAATTTTCTTTCTTTCACTTATTTTGTAGAAATCCTGCTTGACATTTCATTTCAAAGACTATTTCTTTAATTTTATTTAAATGTGAAAGACCCAACTGAATTAGAGAGATGATATTCATCTAAAACTCAGGACCCCAACACTTAAATATTCAATCTACTTTTTAATTTCATTGGAGCCTCCTTCCAGAACAATGCTGCCAAACATCACTAATCAATCAAAAGATGCTTAACAATTAGTTTCATATTTAGTGACACAGCACTATAGACAAATAGCACCATCCTTACAAAGACTTTAATGAAATTAAGCTATATGATAATTTGCCCTAGGGGAACTGGGATACTTAAGTGTGCTGAAATAAAACTAAGCAAAATTAAGTCTATTACTAACTTGAGCTTTGTCCCTAAATTTCACGGTATTCTTATAATAATCCAGGCTGAATATGGGCAACTTAAGAATTATTAGAGTAGGCAGATCTAACACTTACAATTAAATTAACTTCTTTGGCTCTTCCCCCACTAAAACCAGACTATGATCCAGCTATTTAGATGTTGCGACCCTGGTTTTAAAAATTGCTGAGGCATTTAATTTTGAAAATATAAAATAACATTTTATATTAGTCTGATAGGCAGAAACCAAGACGGTATTAAAAATTAAGAAATTAATTATGGAGAAAGATTTGTGACACAAAAGGGAAAGGGAGCCAGGAGAGACTGAGAAAATCATCAGACCATGATAAAAGTCTGACCCATAGGGAAGGCTAAAAAGGATTAGAGTAAGGAGATTTGGGTGGAAACACTTTACATTACAGAACAGTTCTAAGAAAAGTTTGACGCGGCCACTGGTGGGTCATTGAACTGAAGTCACCATCAGAGGAACTCAGCTTCTCCAGAATAGGCCTGTATTGGAGTATCTCCCACATTCAGCCATTAACTAAAAGCAGCCACAGGAAATGTGGCCTCTCCATGAACATAGCAATGAGTTTAGAGGTTGCAGCAGGCAACTTCAGTGAATTGCATTTCTTGTAGTTGATATTAGAAAAGCATGTTCTCATAACCACACATTCATTTTCAAGAGGGGTATTTGCAGGTCCAAGTTCATCTTATTTATTCATCCCTTGCAACTGACTTCAGATTAGACCTTTGCTTCTGATAACTATAGAGGCTGAAGATTACCCTGGATTCAACTGTAAGAACTAGTGCAGAGAACCTAACACTCCTTTTCATACTGTAGTTAACACATTTTAGTGTGTAGTGTTTCCATCCCTTCCTATTAGTTCTAAGGTCAAAGCCATATGGGAAAATGGTTTCTCCTGTTTCTATATTGGTACTCTCATTTCTATATCAAAGGAAGGCACTATTCCCAAGAGGCACCATTAAGAAAGACAAAAGGTGCCAGCCTCGAGGCTCTGTGAACTGAGCTGCTCTTCACAGAGCACTGATTCCTCCCATTCCTCAACTTCAGCAGCTAAGGGAACATGCTCCTCTAAGGGGCAAGATTTATTCACAAAATGGCTCTGTAGAAAAATGTACAAGGAGCGAAGCAGATATGCTATTCGGGTGATGAAAATTTTCATGCTCTCTTTGTGAAGTGATTGGTATTTTCTCCCAGTTATCTCTGTGCTTTGGCTTCACTTTAAAATTACTAGTTGTCTGCCTTTTTATGGGAAAAAAATTTGAGGATATTTAAAAGGCATGAGAAATATTCTTGAAGTTACATCCTATTTATAACCACAAACCTAGGCTGGTTCTGGAGACATAAATATGATGGTAACATGGTCTGAAGCATCTGGTTGCTCACACACTGTTTTAAGAGGTTTAGTATGCAGAATTTGTATTCTGGGACATAGTAAGTGTAATGTCAGGATTCTTAAGATCTTTTGTTTTATTCTCAGTTTTGCTATGTGATTTTGAGAACATCATTTAGACACTTTGAATGAGGCACTTCTTATCTGAGCTGATTAAACTAGCAAACCAATGGGAATCATTCCTTCAGGAATTTTACAACATGGCAGCCCTATATCCAACTCATACTTCCTTTTCCCATCTTCCGAAATCTATTGCTTCCATCATGAATATAGATGAACTCAGGAGAATTTCTGTAATAGTGTTCATCTGAGTGCATTTGTGATAATTATATATATATGTACATATATATATATGATAATGGGATTATTTTAGGAAGGAAGGAATAATCTCAAATTACACAAGGACCTTTTGAAATACTTTGTGGGAATGAAAGTGCAGTACGGAATTTTAGATCTTGAGAAGATCTTAGTCCAGACTTTTAAGAAACTTTATTATTCACCTGTACCAAAATCAGCTATGATGTTTTTTCTGAATATAGCCTCATAGGCCTCACTACAGATTTCATTGATTATCGGGCCCAAGAATTCTTAATTTTTAACAAACTCTCTGTATGGGTTTTTCACACATAAGTGTATGAGAATTGCTCATCTAAATCCTGAGGCTCCAAGGTGATAGATAATCGACTTGACAGAACTGATTGAAATACTGGTATTTGAATTCCAATTAAATATAATATTCTTCATTCATTTATTCATGGCTCTAATAAAAATGAATGCTTACTTAGGTACTATGATAAGTAATTTATATAAATCAGCTTAACTAATACCTAAAATAGCTTTGTTTTCTAACATCTCAAAAGTTATAATTATTTCTCTTTTTCATGTAAGGATAGGGAAGCTAAATATGTTAAATAACTTGCCTGTCTTCTAATCCTTAGTATGCTGGTGTTTTAAACTTTAGAGTTCATGCGCCTGCTTTCCAACTTATAATTTATACCAAGGCAGAAATAAACCAAAATTTACTGAGTGCCAATGCAGTAGGAACTTTTGTACACATTATATAATTAATTGGATTATTTCATCTGTCTATACACACAAGCATGCACAAATATATATATATATGTATATATATATAGTGTGTGTGTGTTTATAAAGATAATAGATTTTTACAAAATAAGAAATTGTGCCTCTGAAATTTAAAGGAATAGGACCAAGTTCACAAACATTCAGGCATCTTGTCTCCCAAACTTTAGCATGTAATTTAAAACAGCTTTAAACCTGAAGATTATAAGTAGCTACTTAAAACTTCTGGAGGTCTGAGTGTGAAGATCTAGACTTTATAAAGTGTATCAATTTCAGAATTGGTTTCTGACTGCTAGCTTGGATGTATTGATGACAGTGTGGGGGCCCAGCACCATTGTGCTGGAGGATCCCCCCAGCCAGTCAGCTGAGTTATCAATGGCTGTGTGTTTCAGTCAAGCAAGGAAACAGAAAACGAATGTGGTCGTTTCCTTATACTTCAGTTTGCTGCCTAGGAATTCTGTCACTTGGGACCTTACATTATGCTAATGTTATTGCAGCATTTTCTTCTCTGCATTCCAACTGGGATAGCTTTTGTTCTCCCAAATTGCACCTCACTAAAATATGGAAGCACCTGGCTTACATACTCACGGCCACTTCTGGCTTCCTCAGGGACCATCTCAAAGTACTAGATGACGGTAAGCAAATTAGTGATTTGATTCTGATGAACTGAGGTCAACATAACATCTGTTTTTCTCAACTTTGCTATCACCTTTATTTCTGAAGTGTGGCTTGTGCTTGTGATTCATTCTGTCATCTAGGAGCATTTTCAGTGACCTGGAGTCTCTTGTCTCCTGTCAGTGTTCCTTCAAGTTGTTGTCATGCCACAGCCTGGCCAGAAAACAATAGCTTATGGAGAAGCCAATAACAGATTTCCCAAATTCTGCTTTTTTTAAAATATGCAATTGTCCTTTTCATCCAAAGAATTAAGGGCAACATCTGATGGAGAGGATGTAAACATGTTTGTTATCAGTCTGGAAAAAGTAGGACAAAGTTTTTGATCAGCCACTCTCAGATTAAGTAACCCTGAGGTAGTACATTCATTAGTCAACACCTTAAAGAATAAAGAATTTACTAAGTAAATGTAGAGATTATTTTACTCATTTTTGAAATGAATGCCCTTCAAGAATTCAGGAAGTGAGAACGTTTGAAGATGTTCTATCTCCTTATCTTTCTCTATTGGAAAGTCATCAGCTTTCTAATGCAGATTATTTTGGGCCAATACAGCCATTCACAGGAGCACAGATGGACAATGGGTAAAACTGGAGCGAACTAGGTCAGTATTATCATGTGTTAAAAGCAGTCTCAATCCGGAGGATAAGTAGTCTTCTAGTCTTGAAGGAGAATAGAAGTCAGAAATAAAAGAGATAAAATTTGTCAAGTTCAAGAGATGAATGGGGAGGAGGGAAGATCTATGCGATCACCAAGATCCCTCAGGGCCACTCCATGCTGTGCCTCAGATTCCATTGTCTTCCTCCAGTTGGCTTTGATGCTTGGGAGACTAAACTACAAGACACAGGAGCCCTCAACATGTTCTCCAGCTAGTGCTGTGAATCATTTCAATCCACGGCCTCCATGACACCTCTAGTCAGTTGTATATTTAGAAAGTAAATAAGATCAGAGTGCTATTCTGCTTGAAAGTTTTCACTTGTTGTTTATGGTTCTCATTATGGCTTGTAAGGTCCAGCAGGGTTTCCATTCTCCCTGGCCACCTTTCTTCATTTTACATTTTCATGCTTCACTCTCCCACTTCATTGTCAATGAGCCATGCTACAGTTGACTTATTTCCCTTTCTCAGACACACCAAGTCCCTTTCTCCTCAAATTGTCTTTGCACTGGTTCATAACTTTGCAGTTCTTCCTCTTTCTCTTCAACGGCTGATCTTAGCACCTTTCTTCGGATCTCTGATCAAATATCAGCTTCTCAATGAGTCTTCTCTGACCTGCATATCACAGTAAGCTCCTGAAAATGACATTTTATTCTCTATCACATCACTTATTTTACCTTTTTAACATCATCTATTTCAGTCTGAGATGTGATAAATTCCATGGACTGGTCCACTCGGCCTTCCCTCTACCCTCCTTCCCATTCCATCCCACTAAAAACTGTACTTTCCAGATGCCTTACCACGAGGATTCTAGATTGAAGTTAAGTTTTAAGGAATATTTTGAAAAGTGAGATACAGGCTACTTTCTTGTTCTTTTGCTGACAAGTCTGTAGAGAAGAATACCACAGGTGGTCATTCAAAAAGCTGAACTTCATGTTCAATGTATACTCTAGTTTCATGGATTTCAGAGGCACTTGTGGTACATACCAGCTTGCAGAGTGCACTTGAGCAATCCTGGAAGGCTTTTAAACATAAAACCTTCTGTGGCAACCTCCACTTTCATGTCTTCAGTCTTTTGAACCATTTTGTATTGCATTTCTTTATTAACTCTGTTCAAATCTCTTCTGTTTAAAGCGCCTAGGGTGGTTTTTTCTTACCTACACCAAACATTGACCAATAAATATGTGGATCTTGCTTTTTTATTTTACTTATTTTTGTCTGTACTCATTCATTTATTTATTTATGTTATTGTTTGCAGTGCCAGGAATCAAACCCAAGGCCTTACACATGCTAGGCAAACACTCTACCACTGAGCCCCACCCCAGCCTTTGTTTGTATAAACTAGAATGTAAACTCACAGAGGACAGAGATATGTCTTATTCACCACTGTTTGGTGTTCAACAATAAACAATTCTTGGCACAAAATAAGGGCTATTGAAGATTGACTGAAACCTGGGCGAGCAAATTAATGCAAACAGACTGAACTTAATTCATTCAGGAGCTAGGCCAAAGGTGTCTAGATCATAGCGTTTTGGTGCCAAAACGTCTTTGTCTTTGTGTGTTTGTTTTGGACTTAAGTGGTTTTAGGGAAAAGAGCTATTTTAGAACCAAGAACATAATACCCATATTTTTACTTTTCTGGATACATAAATGTTAACAGTTTCTGCTGAATAGTTTTTCATTTAGGTGTCAATGAATCTCAGTGAAAAAATAGAGGAGAGTAGGATTAGAAGCTTTCATCCATAGCAATGGCTTTCAATAGAGTTATTGCTTTTTAGACAATCTGCATATTCATCCTGGTGAATAAAATCCTATTTTCCTAAACTGTGATTTGCATAAGGAATCTGGAAGGAGCTCCATAGGTGGCACCTGCCTCCAGCTTTTAAGTTGCCCTGGCTTAGGTATACAGTTTCCCACACTTCCAAGTCCCCTTTCCTTCCCTCTTCTTTCTTTTTAAAATATGAATTAATATCACACAACAGGCTAAGCAATGCAGATTACAGTAACATCAGTCACAGAAATGAGTCAGCGTTTTTCAATAAGCAACTTTCTGTCAGGAGGGAGCTTCAGATAAATACTTCAGTCAAGTATTTTGAAATACTTGACTTTTTCTGATGGAAAGGGTCCCCTCCAATCAAAATTATGTTGCTCTTCTCTCTCACCTGCAATACTTAACCAAGTCCCTAAGGCCCTCTTGTCTTCCTTTCTTCTTCTGGGTATTTAAAATTTATTCAATACCTCATCCGTATGTATAAATTCTAAGGGTTAGGTAGCTGCTGCTGTTAATAGATTCACTTATGAAGGCTTTATTATCTTTTGTATTCATTCCGTTCTCTATTGTTATGTGACATGTAGCTTTCAAATATCTATACATATAATATATCTTTTTAATTGGCTCCCTTCAAAAACATTGTAGAGAAAGAAAAAACAGTCACGGTGGCCTATTTATTCCAAAACTGTGCGAAAAGGAAAAAGAATCACACCTCCACCCCCGTATAAGCTAGTGTTGTAAGTTCTAAAACAAAGAACAATTTTAACCAATAAAAACCTATTTTCTCAAGGGCAACAGCTGAATGTGGCTTATTGCACTGGAGGAGGGAGCTGAAAGTTAGAGGACGGATGCTACCTCTTTCCATGGGTTTTCATGAACTCACCCAAATGCCCACGTGATGAGCCATGTTTAGTGTGCGGAGAGCTAAAGAGACACATAAGTATGTTAATGAGCCTAACCACTCACCATTCACCTTACACAGCCTGTTCCTGCAAATCTTCTTTTATGTTAGGAGAAAAGGGAACTTACGAACATGTGTTTAGGATTTCTCTTTCTCTTTATGTTGGAAGAAATAGAGAAGGGAAATTTGAGTAGGGGATTGAAATAAACTAACAAACCAAAGACCAACAAAAGGAGGAAGGAATAGAACCTAAGGGAGAACATTTCTCTAGCATTAATGGAATTTTCATCTTACGTTCTTTGTTCAAAGGAAGCAAAACCAGAGGGCTGGTTTGGAATTGTATGTATGGAAGAATGGAAAGCACAAGTGGTGCTACTGATACATCTAATTCCCAACACTTGGCACCACAAAGAATGATTTTTATCAATTCTACTCATTTCCTTTATTCTTCCTTCCATCTTCCCTTCCTTCTTTCCTTCCAATAACTAGACTGAATCTAGAGATGATAGGGCCTGCCCCCCCTTTTTTGCATATGAAGTCTCTGACAGGTGTCAAGAAACGAAATAGTACTGTCCATTCCTATAAGACTAGGAAATATAATTCAGGCTCCCCACCTTTCCTTCTAGTGATTTTCTGTCTACACCATCTGTTCCTGAAGTGAAAAATGGAATAAAGAGCTATTATAACCTTTTAAATTTGTCTACTGTCCTTAATTGAGTTCTAACAACTGACATTTTGGTGGAATTGAAGGTATGATATATTTTAGACATACTAAATGAAGGATAAGAAGTGAAAAAGAATAAACTTGTACTATGCTACTGAGGAGTTTTTATGAATTTTTTGGGGAAAAAAAGGAAAACATAGGCTTTCTGAAATCAAAATTAGATGATTAAAGCAGTTTATTAAAGTAATGATCCTTTTTTTTTTTGGTACCGGGGATTAAACTCAGGGGTACTTGACCACTGAGCCACATTCTCATTTTTTGTTTTTTTTATTTAGAGACAGGGTCTCACTGAGTTGTGCCTCACCATTGCTGAGGCTGGCTTTGAACTCGTGATTCTCCTGTCTCAGCCTCCCAAAATGCTGGGATTATAGGTGTGTGCCACCGTGCCCAACTCTAAAACAATGATCTTGATATTTCAGATCAAACAATATTTTCACTTAAAATATACAAATAATTAAAATAAAATGTTTTGCTCCAGACAGAAATTGATCCAATAATGAATCAATACCCAGTTCTTCAATGTACATGTCATAACATTGCCTTTATAACAAGAAAAATCACGCTTTTTAAAATTCATAAAAATGGATTAGTGTATGCAAAGAAAACACCAGAAGGGATGATGAAAATCATGTGATCCAGCCCGTTAATTTGATAAGGAGTAAAATAAGGATTAGAGAGTAAGGTGTGTCACACAGATTATAATTATTTTCAAAATTTTGGCCAGAAAACACTTCAACTATGTTTTCCACAATATTGGATACCAAAACTAGGTAGAATAATTTTGGAAAATCAGAGATTTGTTGCAAGAAGTCTATTAATTTATATGTATGGTAAGCCTTATATATAAGTTTGAATAATAATTTTTGCTTAAATTTAACATATATTCTAAATATACTTTGCTATACTATAGCTATACTCTATTTAATGTATATGTAAATATTGATCAATTTGCACCAAAATGTTTTACAATGACTGTGAACAGCAGTCTTTCTGATCAATTTTTTAAGGTCCATGAAGGATCAACTTTTCATTCTAAGTGATTATCATTTGGATGTCTCTCAATAGTTTTTATACGTAAAGGGGTCCTCATATTTGGAAATATTGAGTAATAATGTTCTACTACATGAATTAATTATCTTTAAAAAGTCAGAATCAAATGGTAGAATTTGTCATTTTATTTTGGGGCAAAAATGTTGTCACAAACCTGGGCTCTGGGGTGAACCATAATTTAAAGCCATCAATAAGTATCCCTTATTATAAAATCAGCTCCTACTTTTCAACTTTTGTAATCCTCAAATTAATATTTGTGTATCTTCATGCAGTTTATGAAAAATGGCAAATATGACAAGAAAATATATTTGATTTAAACTAAAATGACCATTACACTTTAATTTTGTAACATTTAATTTTTCAAGTCAACCTTGAAGTATAGTTCTATTTCTTGCCTAAATTCCCAGATATTCTGGAATATAAGTAGTCTAGAATTGGCTATCAGTATTGTACAACGAGAGTCAGAATAACACAGGAAGTACCTTTGAAAGTTTAGTTTTGCGTATTATTAAACTGTGTTATCATACACTGATTTCAGGCATCCGAATAGGATTCAGTCCCTTGACCTTGAAGGTTCCTAAGCCTTCAAATACAAGGACACCTTGTAGGAGTCTCTATTTGTTGAGATTTCACAGTGGCACCCAAGCCACATCAAAGTGACTCATCAAAAGATAAGTTTGGCAAGACTGAGAAGGTTTTAAAAGAACTTTGATCACCTCAATTAACCAAGCCACAGGGATTCAAAATAAAGCAATTAACAGGCTTAAATAACACAGGATGGTGGAATGCAATCACTATTATGGCTTTCATAATACATTTTAATCATTGGTTGAGAATGAAAAGCTGCTTCTTCCAAGTTACTTGTAAAAAAATCCAAAGGAATATAACACTTTTTTAAAGCCCTGCTAGCTAGCAACTGCTTCTACATTCTTGACACTTCTAATTGTGTCAAAATATTTTAATTATCTAAATATGCATTTTCATTTAATTGAAGGTCCAAAAGTGTGTTCCTAATATCACAATAGGTGAACAATTTAGAATAAGACTCTGGAGAAAGTCTTAAGTGTGCTGGAATTGTGGACATACTATAACATGGAGCTAGTCAGTTGGGTTCTTTGTCTCACAAATTCAAGGAATGAGATCCATGGACACAAGGGTGAGAGCAAAGTAACCCAATTTACTAGAGTTATAGAAAGAAAGCAGAGTTCCTGAAGGCAAGAGGCCCCAGTAGAGGGATGCCAGTGTGTAGGAGCACTCTCCATACCTCCAACCCCTCCTCTCTTTCCCCACCCTGTGCTGATGGACTGCGCACCTGACACAGAGCAGTACCCCACTGGTTGTGACCGCAGGGCCCTGATTGGTCGGAGGACCGTTCATAAGCTGTTGCACTTCTGGAATAAACGGGTTCTGCATCTCCCTGTGGCAGAGCAGGCTTACCAGCCCCCGGAGTGTGGGTGAATTGGCTCCGCAAACGACCACGCCATACCTCGTCTGGTGGGACCCTGTTTCCTCCCTCCTGAGGACTCCTTTTCGTCCCCCAGGACCCCAGATCGTGGGCAGATCCACGCAAGGCACGACATAAAACAACAGCAGTGGGTGTCTGTTGTCTAGGAGTATTTAAAGGCATAGCTGATGGCCCAGTACAGGTAAGTGGTTGGGCAAGAGAAACCAGCATGGACCAATCAATCTCTTCAAGTTCTAAGCTTAATCAGCCAATCAGAAGTGCCTAATTTACATAATTAAGAGAAGAATTCCCATCTGGTGGTTTTTGGCATGTCTACTGGAAAGAAGATGCATTTTGGGAAAGGGTCTGGATATGATCAGCTGTTTTTAGGGGTAAGAGCAAGGATGACTAAGGAAGGGCTGCTGCTGCGAGGGAAACTGTGAGGAACAGAATTAGGTATTCTAACTCAGAAGTCATTGTGGTTAATGCTGGCAGGGAGTAGTGAGTCATAGGATGTCTTTCAGACCCAATGTCTCCTTTCAGATTGGCATGATGCCCCCCTCCTCTCCTGTTCTTCTCCAAGGCCCTTATTCTGGCTGTCCAAAGGAGATCTATCTTCCTGCCTCATCACTATCCCAAATTATGTCACCTTGATATATGAAGAAACATCAGAAGCAGGAAGGCCATTGTCACCTTACCCTCCTCATCTTTCTCCCTGGAAACAGGCAATAAAATATTTTCTGGATATCCTTAAGGTAGGTCATAATACTTTCATTCCAGAGGCGTTCATCCTGTACCTAGAGGAAAGGAGTGTCACACACAGACACACAAGAATCTGAATAGGCCTTGCTAAGTTTCCCCTAGTCTATTACCATTCCCTTTTGTCTTCTGGGAATACTTCTTCATGACTATTCATAAAAATATAGTTTTTCCTGTTTCTTGGGTCAACTGTAATGGAGGCCCCTGTGTCATGTAAAGCTCATATTAAATAATGTATGCTTTCCTCTTGTTACTCTGCCTTCTATTGTAGGAGCCTTAGCCATGAACCTTGCAATGGGTGAGACATCCTATTCCCTCTACAAGTGTGTTTTCCTAAAAGTAACCTTATATTTGAGATTGAGGGGGAGTAAAAGGGGATGAGGAATCTGCTCCATATAATCTTTCATAAGTTACATATTTATATTAAGCTCAGAGACTATATGAATTTTGAGAAGAATTTTCACAAGACACACATAAGTTATGGAAATACAGAGAAAGTCTTGAGGTTAAATCTTCACTGGCTTCTTTACCAGCTGCATGGTCTGGATCCAAGGTATGCTGCATTGTTTTGTTTAAGTTTGGTGTTTTGTGGTTGGGCAGGCCCAAAATGCCTATAATTGGGCTCCATTGCTGAGGCTTCCAGTGAACTATGTTATGTGTTTAGTGTATAACCAAGGTCGTGGTCGGTTTGTAGTTAAGATAACAGACACTGATTCAGCATATATTCTTATGGTCATAAACATTTGATTGTGAGCACGCACCCACTTATGTACCCTGTTGGCAGTGTGCCTTCTTTGTTTGGCCCACATATAAAAAGGGCCTAGAGGAAATGGCTTGGGCAGGGGTGGGGTGGGAGAAAGGGAGGCGAAACAGAACCAGCTGGGGGCTGAAGCTGAAGTTGGAGACTGTAGGCTATTGCCACCTCTGAATTAAGCATGTCTAGTATCCTAATTTCATCTTGCATCTTCTTCAACCTGCAGAGCCCTGAACCTTGCTTCCCAGGCCTAAACCTCACCCTCTGCCCACTTTTGTCTGTAACATAGCATTTTACAACTGTCTTATTGGAATTATAAAGTACAATATATAAAAATAGCAGACTAAACATAAGAATGGAGGTATTTCTTTTATTCTTCTTCCTTCTGCTGCTACTGCTGCTGCTGCTGCTGTTCTTCTATCTATCTATCTATCTATCTATCTATCTATCTATCTATCTATCTAAGAAATGTGCCTACCAAGGTGTTCTCTATACAATAATTTAAATATTAACACAAAACTCATACAACATTAGATTCAGAATGGGCATTAAAAGAGATTTTCTCTCTACATTTAAAGATAGAAAATTGAGTCTTAATGGGGTTATGTGACTTATTTATCATAGGCTTAAAATAAATTTCCTAAAGAATTGGGCATCCACATTCATTTAAGCCACAGCTGTGATAAAGAGACTTTTTAAATGCTGTCCCTTAGAGTTTTTCAAATCTTATGAACTGCAAATATAATCTACATGAATCTTCCTAAGAAAGATTATTTTAGAAAACTGTCAAACTCTGGCAAAAAAAAATTAATAATTAAAAATTATGAAAATAAATCATCTCACAGATTTTTGTGTTAAAAAGAAATTTTTGCACACTATATTAAAAAGATATAGTCTCTCAATAATTGTATTTATTCCAAAGAAGTCATGTTGATTTAAACACTATAAAAGATGTTTTTCTTTTAATTTTAACTACTTAATATTTCTTTTTGACACAATTTTTGATGAGATTATCTATTAGTTTTAAATAGTTCTTTAAAAATGAACAACAAATATCTTTTTTATTTTGTAAATCTTCAAATAAGATTATTCATGGAAAGAAAGGTATTATTTTAATTCAAATAAAGGAACTGAGATATTATAAATAATTAAAATAATATTTTTCATAAGAAAGTTAGGCTTTATGCTTCTTTTTAAACAAAATAGACTTTATGCTTTTAATGGCTGCTCTTTCACATTCTAAAAGAAATTTTTTACACATAACAAAAAATGCTTATTTTCTATTAGTAATGGATTCAGTGAGGTTTACTGAAATATCTAAAATTCATAACACCTGATCAAATGGATTTTACAGAAAAGACATAGAAATTGAATACACAAAGAAATCTAGCATAAACAGGTTATAGTTTATGGAAGAAGTTGGGCACAAATAGCTAATCACAATTGAACATAATAATTACCATAATGGAGCTCATGTTTGTAACTATATACATAGTGAGAGCAGAGAGAGGGACCAATTAACTGCCTTATGAAAGCAGAACAAGGCTTTATAGAAGAAGTGGCATTTCAGCTTGATTTTGAAGGATGAATGTGATATTATAATAAAATTAAATTCTCAGGAATTTGCATTTTTCATAGAAAATGAATGAGCCCATTTTGAGATAAGCATCTTCTGGAATTTTATATTTGATTTTGAGCACTAGAGGAAGAGGTAAATATTCATGTCTTTTGAGTTAATATGACTTCCCTTTAAGAAACTTTCATCTGAAAGTTGATTTTTAATAGGAAAAATAAACCACTAAATTTTTTTAAGTGAAGAGATTTGATTTTTAGTAAAGATATTTCTTAAGAACACTCCTAAATTAGATATAATGGAGGCTGGGATTGGAGTTCAATTTAACTAATATTTCTTAACTTGGTTCATGTTACTGGGTCATAAGAAAATAATCAATCAGTTTTACAAACTAGAAAAGAAAAAAAAATGATGTAACTCAAATACAAATATTTTAACTCCTTGACCTGACAGGTTGTATGCTTCTTGGGGACCAGGTATCAGAATCTGCTTCACAAGAATATTTTCAAATCTACTTAACTTAGTATCATATACATCAGAAGTGATCAGTAATTAAGTTCTACACAAAAGTGTGATTATAAATCAGAGGAGAACAAAAACACAACTGAATAGCAGAATTATAAAAGGTTTCATGCAGGAGGTGATACATGAGATAGACCTTAAAAATCAACAGACCCAAAGTATATGTACAAATGACCAAAAGAACATGAGAGGATGCTCAACATCATCAGCCATTAGGAAAATGCAAATCAAAACCACAATGGGATAGCACTTTGTACCCACTAAGATGGTTATAATAAAAATGACATAATTACAAGTGTTCACAAAGCTATAGAGAAATCCATCCCTTCATTCAATGCTAGTAGGAATGCAAAATATTCATTTTTCTTTGGAAAACAATCTTTCAGTTCCTTAAAGTTTGAACATAGATTCTATATGACCTGGCAATTCTACTCCAAGATACCTAAGAAAAATTGAACCATATGCCAACATAAAGACTTGTCCACAGATGTTCATAGCATCATGTTCATAATGAGCAAATGAGTGGAAACAACCCAAATCTCTATCACCTGATGAATGGATGAATAAAATGTTGTTTATCCATACAATATACTAGTACTCAACAATGACAAGGGATGAAGTACCAATATAGGATATAATATGGAAGAATCTCAAAGGCATTAGGTTAAGGGAAAGAAGCCTTTAACAAAAATGGAATATCATGTTATCCATTTATATCAAATATGCAGAATAGGCAAATCCATAGGGAAAAGAGATCAGTAGTTTTTTAGGGGTTTAGGGGAGGGGAGAAGAGGATAGTGGAGACTGACTGTTCATATATACAAGGTTTCCTTTTTTAAAAAAAAATTCTAATTCCAAATCCTTTATTCTTGATGAGGTCCCTGAACTGCCTCCAATAATAATTTCTTTTTTTATTTGTTTTAATTAGTTATATATGGCAGTTGAATGCATTTTGATACTACATACATAAATGGAGTGTAACTTCTCATTTGTCTGGTTGTACATGATAGTAGAGTTACACAGGTCATGCAATCAAGATGGTGGAATAGAGAAGGTTTCATTCCTGGCTGCACTATGGCATGAGGTTTCTTTTTGAGGTGACAAAAATGCCTTTAAATTAATTGTGGTAACACTTGCACAACTCTTTGAATGTATTAAAAACCACTGAATTATATCTGTTAAATAAATGATTTACATGATTTATGAATTGTATCTTAATAAAACAACTAAAAATAGAATTTCTAATGTCCTTCCACTAAAGCAAGGTGAGGGAGCTACAATTTGGGGATGGCATAAGCATCCTGGAACAGAGGTCTGAAAGGACATTTTGGAGAAATAGGAGTGTTATAGTAACTAGAGTACATGGGAGATAGAATTCTAAGACAGTCTCTAAGTTTCCAGGGCCCCAGGGTACATACATATTCAGTCAATTATTTCATCCAGAACTAATCATAGTGTTGCTGTGAAAAGATTTTGCTGATGTAACTTAAGTCCATAATTAGTTGACTTCAAGCTTATTTGAAGGAAGATTATCTTGGGTATACCTGACTAATCAAATCAGCCCTTGAAAGAAGTCATAGATATTAAATATCAGAGACTGTTTTCCTGCTGGCATTAAGAAGGAAGCAACCATATTCTGAGGTGCCTATAATACAGTCCACATGGTAAAGACTTGAGGGTAACTTCTATGTATGGAGTGACAACTCTGAGTTGAGAACAGTTGCAGATAAATAGTTTAAAAGTAATGGAACTTCATTCCTATATTTAGGAGAAACTGAGTTCTGACAACCAGTGGGATTAGAAGATGATTCCAAACCTCAGATGACATCACATCCTTGGCTGACTTCTTGATATAAGCCTGGTGAAAAGTTGAGAGAATATACAAGCAGACACATATCCAGACTTATGACACAGAAACAGTGAGATAGTAAATTAGTGTTGCTTTAAGCTACTAAGTTTGTGGTAATTTGTTAGATAGCAATAGGTGTACATACATACATGTAAATGTACATAGTTAAAAAATGGAAGACAGTCTATGAAAATATAGATTACTGCTTAGATAATATATTTTATCTAAAATAAATATTTGATTTATTATACAGCTTTAAACCCTTCCGTATATATGTATATTTCTCCCCATTTAAATATTGTTCTTCTACCTAAATGTTATAAATATTTTATATATTAGCTCTATTCTCTGGCATTATATTATTTATAGATATAGTTGTATATGCAATAATTTCAAGTATTCTTTAGAGAAAATACAAATATACCCAAAGAATATAAGATTTTATTATTGTGCATAATAACATTCTACATATGTGTGTTTTTAACTATAGATATGAGATTATTTTCCTCTATGGTGTATGTGGAACCTATTTGTGCTGTAACCAATTCACACAAACTTCATGTCTTGAAACAATGCAAATTTATTCTTTTAAAGTTCTAGAGGTTCAAAATCTGAAATGGATCTCACAGGACTAAAATCAAAGTATTGGCATTACTACATTCTTTCTGGAGGCTTTAGGGGAAATTTCTTTGCCATATTCATGTTGTGCAGGCTGCCCATAGTAGTTTGCTTGTGGTCCCTTGCATCTTCAAATCCAGCAATGTAGCAGTTTGAATCTTTCTCTGACTCTGACACTGATTTTCCTGTCTATCTCTTTCATTTATGAGAACCCTTGTAATTGTACTGGGTCCACTTGGAGATCCAACTCAATTTCCCCATCTCAAGGCCAGCAACCCAGTGCTATCCGTAGTCTTAATTTCCTCACTGCCATGAAAGATAACATATTCAAGTGTTCTGAGAATTAGGGTACAGATGTCTTTGAGGTGCCATTCTGCATATCACCCTTGATATTTTCATCACATATAGCACCATATGTTTTCACACCTATATACCTTTATGTTTATTATTGTTCTTAATAATTTCATAGATTCTTTTAGATGAACCAATTTTTATTTCGTCACACTGTTCCCTGGCACTTGCTATATGTGTTTTCTAAAAGCTTTATCATAGTAAGTGGACAACAATTTGCATAGTCATTTATTTATTCATCTTTTTATTCATTCCTCATGAGACACTCAAAAATATTTTTCATAACAATTATGAAATTTTTACATTTGAAAAGCATTAAAGATCAATGGTCAATAGAAGCTGTGGAACCAGAATGTATAGGTTCCAATCTCCATCTTATCACTTACCATTTATTTGACCATAGACAATTCACATAATTGCTATAAGTCTCATTGGTCATCTGTTAGCAAAGCTGCTGTAAAAATTCAATGTACTGATTTCTATGAAGTGCTTGGATGACTGCTTGGCCTAAAGTATGGGATCCTTCATTTCTGTTGTTATGGAAGGCCTAAGACTGAGCTAGGTGTTGAGTTGTGAGCAAAACACTCACTATCTCTTCCTTTACTGAGTGTAAATTTAACTGACCCATGCCTCTTCAACACAAGTTCCATTTATACCAATGATAAATTCCTAAGCATATAATAGCTATAGAAAATAATACTATATGTTTAGTTCTTTTTGGTAAATATTATGCAATGGATAATTACATGATCTTCTTGGCATAGTTCATTTTGGTTTCTCTTATGATTTCATTAGCTAATATGCATTTAATAATGATGCATGGTTATACATGGCAGGTATTCCAGTGTTGGCTCTAATTTAATGAGAATGGCCCAGTTTTAAATTGTGTAAGAGTTAATTTGGAAGAAATAAGAAAATGATTTTGCTTTCATTTTATGGAAAAAAACTCTTGATAAAATTTTTGACTATACATTTCATGATTTAAAATGTATATTGATTTGTATTGAATTTGTTTGACATTTTAATGGATTTTCCCTTCTTTGAGATTTATGAATATAGCAAATAGTATTAATTTATTTTCTAATATGTGATTATGGCAGAAAAATTCTTACTTTGTCATAGTCTTATCTCAGTTCTAGAAAACAATGTAAATATGAAAAGGCAAAATTAGTAATATATTATTGAGTAATCCAATCCAAGGGTAGTAAGATTAAAGGTAAGTATAAAGTGATGCAGGGAAGGAGGGTAAACAAATATGAGGTTGTATGTTCCTGAATGGCTTCAGGTTAAAAATAAGCAAGGCTAATTTTTGGTTTGAAGCTGTTGTAGGAAGCCATTATCTGTGATGGTTGCATTGGAAGATTCAGAATGATCTCCAGTTAGGGAATAAATATCACTAATGTGTGTGTGTGTGTGTGTGTGTGTGTGTGTGTGTATTCATATGCAGATCTGTGCACTGTGCATATGTGCTGGTTGTGGAGAGGAAGGCAGAGTGATCACAGAGTTTAATGAAAAATCTTGTAATATATCTTAAATCCTCTTTTATAATTTTGTTTTGGTGTATTCTCCAAACTCTATGTGCTGTATTCTAATTTTCATGTAAAATTATTTTAGACATTTGTTTTTCACTATTTTTCACCCAATGTGAGTGTTTTAAAGTGTTTAGTTATTTTATAATTTATTTACTGAGATATCTGACATGCTGGTTTTATAGGCAATGTGACTTTTTGTAATCCTTTGGTCATTCTGAAATTTTAGACAGTAGTTGCTAAGCAAATAGTCTAAATTTAATATATAGAAATAAACATTTTAAAATTAATTACAGCATGTATGTTTAAAATTTTATAGTTTTAATCCATATTCTAAAAATATTTCATTTTTTATTATAGTATATCATGACCAAATTAGTTGTATCCAGGGAATATAAAGATAATTTAATGTAACTTTTCAGATGAACAAATTAGATTTAAAAAATCATATGATTATTTCAATAGATGCAGGAAGGCTATTTCCCAAAATTCAATACTATCTATGATATTTTTTTTTAAAGATTCTTTGTCAAACTGGGCATAATGGTGCATGCCTGTAATCCCAGAACTTTGGGAAGCTGAGACAGGAGAATCGCGAGTTCAAAGCCAGCCTCAGCAACAACGAGGCACGAAGCAACTCAGTGAGACCTTGTCTCGACATAAAACACAAAATAGGGCTGGGGATGTGGCTCAGTGGTCAAGTACCCCTGAGTTCAATCCCGAAAACAAAAAAAACAAAAAAAAAAAAAGGAAAGAAAGAAAAGATTCTTAGTCAACTAGAATTGGAGGAAAACTTAGTTAACCTGCTCAAGTATATCTAAATAAATTATATATACGTGCACATATATATTAGATACATAGATACAATGAGGAAAATTTGCAACTATATACTTTTAAAGGGGAATTAACAAGAAGCTAATATAATTGGTAAGTGAGTATGGACACCATTATCATCATATAGTATGGTCATAAAGTAAGATTTTTGGCAGGAAAGCCATAAGCAGAAGGGCAGTGAGGTAGACTGATAAATCATCCTTTGGCCATTCTGAAGAGAGGAACCCAGACAAGGGGCATTTCTGTAAAGAATCTAATTTAAGCATTTCTTGACAACATTTGACTGTGAACTCATTTTTGCTGGAACTTTACCCTTAGAAGGCTGAATGATGCAATTTAGATGTTATCTCTATAGAGAGTTTACATTTGCTTCGGTTCAACGCCAGAGGTTTGTTGTTTTTTGCTTGTTTTCCCTTGTGCTGAAACCATTTCCTTTGAAGAACACAGGTTAAAATGCTAACGTCTCCCTTGAATGTTGTCTCACTTTGATGTTGTATCCAAATTTAGTAAGTGCTCTTGTTGATAGTCTATACATTTTTTTAATAATTTGGGGGTGGGGTGGGACAAATTCTTTATTATTTCCCTTAATTCTTTTTTTTTTTTTTTTTGGTACCAGGGATTGAATTTAGGCTGAGCCACATCCCCAGCCCTTTTGTTATTTTATTTAGAGACAGGGTCTCACTGAGTTGCTTAGGGCCTCCCTAAATTGCTGAGGCTGGCTTTGAACTCCTGATCCTCTTGCCTCAGCCTCTGGATCCGCTGGGATTACAGGCATGTGCCACTGTGCCCAGCTATTAATTCATGTAAGTCACTATTGCCTGTTGTAGTGGAAAGTTCCTTTTACTCACCTGACCTTTTTCATTTGTTTTCTTCTTTCATAACATTGAGTAAAAATCAACAAGACTAGTGTTATAACCTTTAATCAGAACCAATATACATCTAAAAGTATACTTTTTCTTTTATAAATAATATTGCAGAAGATATAATATGTAATTATTTAATAGACCACATTTATTTAATAGACCACACTAAAAATAGTAAAGCAGTAAGATCAGAAGGCAGCTTTCTTTCTCTACTTTCTGCCCTCAGATCTGTTCTTTTGTATATCCCTTTCAACCCAATCAAACATCTGACAAATGTCATAGCTTTCTAATTACTTGAAACTACAATAAATCTATTATTTTTAGTATTAAAAAGACTAGGCAAGTGACCATGTCTCTTGTATTTACTACTTACTACATGTGGTCTTTGGCCTCCCCCTTTTCCCCACACTCAGTCCTCGGGCCTCACATTTTCTCCTGATCAGTCTTCACCACTTAGGACAGTGGGTTCAGGGCAGGAAGGAAAGATGAGACTTAACTTGGAATATTTAGGCTTGTATTTGGTCAAATGTCTGGCTTCATGGCAAGCATCCAGATGCTGGGTTGTTGGGGAGGCATTATTATTATTTTTTTATTATTCCAAAAACTTCAGAAGTTTTTTCCACATGATAAAACTATTTGACATACATATAAGATTGAGGTGGATTTGCACTTGAATCTACAGCCTCTACTCCCTGTCTCACTCGCCCTGCCATTACTTTTGTGCCTAGATCATCTCCTGACTCCATTCTTCCAGATGAAAGAGTGTCATGTTCTCTTTCTCAACTCCAGAGGTTTGTTTGACTTTTCTAAGCTGACATAACACAATACTGGATTTTAGCACAGCATCTTCAAAAACTTTCTGTAGGTCGTCAAATGCAGCTAAGGAGGGGAAAGGAGATTTCCTGGTCTTTCCCAGAAGATCTCTTGGATACCTTTGATATATGGCAAAAGTGAGAGTCCCTGTCTCTCTTCCTTAATGAAGATAGGATGGGAATACAACAGCTCTCTTCATGCTTACTCATTTCCTCCAGAAGCAATCATACTGTCTAATACATTTTCAAGTCTTTTAATTTGTGTTTGTATCTGTCTTTGTTTTGGTACTAGAGAATGAAATTACGGCCTTGTTCGTGCTATACATGCACTCTACCCCCTATATATACTATACCTCCTGCTAATTCTGTTTTAAATAAAATGGAAAAGAGGGAAAGCGGAAAGGGATAGAATAACTTAGTGACTTGGTCATCTACTACTACTAAGCACCTCTCTCTCTCTCTCTCTCTCTCTCTCTCTGTTCTGTATTGAGGATGGAACCCAGGAACACTTTATCACTGAGATACATTCTCAGCCTTTTAAAATTTTTTATTTTGAGACAGGAGCTCACTAAATTACTTAGGCTGGCCTCGCACTTGCAATCCTCCTGCCTCAGTTGTCAGTGTCAGGAATTACAGGTGTGCATCATTGTGCCCAGAAAAGCAGTTTTCTTTTGAATATGGAGTTTCATATTCATCATTATTAATCACAGTGGAGTTTAGAGACAATGAGAATGATCTTCTTTACTTCATGTTGTAGTTCTTATGCAATATTTGCAACATTCCTCACAAATGATCTTGTCTGAGTATGTGACACAGCCCCTACACTGTGCTTTGTTTCCTTACTATACAAAGATGCAGGTCAGTTCCTGTGGCTGGAGAACAGTTCCTAGCCATTGAAAACTTTCTAGGTATTGGTACTATTCTTACCACTTTCATAAACCATCTCATGTCATCTTTAAAATAATATTAGGGAGTAAATATAACGGTTATTATTTTACCCACTTTAATACAGTCAACTAAGAGCAGATAAATTGCTTACAGTTACACAGTTAGCCTGTGGCTGGGCTAAGATGTAGACTCAACACCATTTGAATATTGGCTCTGTCATTTTAAAAATCATAGTGCATTGAGAATAGCTTTTGGCCATTAATATTTCTTGGATTAAGATCTCACCTGCTTGTTGTACTTTAAAAAGTTCTATATCTAATCATTCATTCGCTCTCTGTGGGAATACAAGGAATTCCAATCTTCTGTATTTTTAAACTAAAACAATGCTGTAATTTTTACTGTCTGATATGGCGTAATATATTATTATATTCTTAGAGATGAATTATTTCTATATTTTTCATTTCTAACATTGTTATGTTTCCCCTAAATTTAAACTCCCATTCCAGGAGAGCAGACAGGTTGAGATATTTGTTATATTTTTTGTCATATGTTCAGTAATAAACATTTGTCAATTCTTGTGTGTAAGTCAGTATAGTAACAGAATGAAAGAAATTCATGACATGATCTCTGGCTTCATGCAGTTCACAATCTAGTTAAAAATGGCATGAAACCAGTATAGAGAGAAAAGATGAAAATATAATGTAGCCTATAATAAGTTTCTACAGGAAGGGAAATGAAAGTTTTAAGAATTCAAGAGTTGAATTAAAGCAGTGTGGGCTATCAGGAAAACCTTGTTAATCAGAACTCTTAAGATTGGCCATTATAGGGAGATTCAAGATGGTGGGTTAGTGGAAGGCTGCATTTCCAGTTGTTCCATGGCTCATAATTGAAGCAGTGAGAGTACTGCTTATCAGTAAGGTGGATGAAAGAGGGCGTTCACTAAAATTCAATATTGGAAAGTCAGAGCATCTTAGACACTCAGAAATTTGAGCACATCGAACAAAGAACAAAAAAGAGTAACACTGGAACTAAGCCAGTTGTGGCAGCAGCAGCTGCAGTGGCACTGGTTCACCACAGAGGAGAGGAATAACAGAGGGAGAACCACAGGGAGAGATCTGGCATGGAAAAACCTATAGATCAAAGCAGCCTGAACTTTGCTGATGCAGAGACTACACAGCAAAATGGTATTTGAAAAGTGCTCTGTATTTCACAAGTGGCAAATGAAGAGTTGAGGCCAGAGCCTCTTGAGGAGGCCACACTGTAGATTGCTTGCAGAAGCCCAGAGAATCATAGCAAATATTTTCATCCTGCCTCAGCAAATGACTAATGCATGGTCTAGGATGTACCTAACAGCCTAAGTGAAATGGGCACAAATAAGATTGTCCTCAGAGGGATTCAAATCAGAAAAATGAAAGGAAGTATAACTCACTTTCCCTTTGAATCTAATGACTCACATGACCAACTAAAGAGTTTCAGGAATCTGAACAGGTGGGTGTGAATATGCTCACAGACAGCCTAGGAAGGCTGTGTTCAGAAGCAGCAGAGTTGGTCAGATAACTGGCTTCTCAGGAGTAGAATTCTTAGACGGTTTCTGAGATGCAAACTCCCAATACAGATCAACTTCTACCCTGCTGCAGAGATGTGCTGATCTAGTCTCTCCAGAGCAGATACCACCCAATGAAGACCCTATGGACTGATTAGACCTAACCCCAGCTGCTGTAACTCCCCTCAGAGAACTCTGCGGCAGTCCCACCTTTTGAATGCATCATTTTGGTCTCTATGGACAAAACTACAATCGACAGAACTTCCCATTCCATTCTACCTCATTCTGGTGAGAAGGAAAGTTTCAACCAGCTTCAGTTTTAGGCCACTCAAACTGATCTTCCAGTGAGCAACATAAAAAGAGGAAGGGGTTAACAACTCCCAGCTTGCTCTCCCATGAGCTCTCCCCCACTACACCCACACCAACATCTCAGTTCCCAGCCCAAGAAGAAATGGAAAGGTCAGTTGGGCCTAGGCAGGGACCATCCATTCTCATCGACTGTTTTGAACACTCCAGTGAAGACAATTCTTTCATTTTTCATTAAAAATCTTTTTTGTTTTCATTTTTGGCATTCTTGCCAAATTGCCATTTTGATTGGTTTGTGAACATGTATACATATGTGTTTCTTTTTTCCCCATTTTTAGCATTTTTAATGTAGTTATTTTTCCTTGCCCTGAGGGTTAGGTTTTTGGTTTGTTTATTTTGGTATTGTTTCTATTTGTTTCTCTTGTTTCTTTTTCTCTCCTTACTTCTCCTACTAAAAGCCAGATTACCTTATTCTCTCTTTCTTTACTTTGTTTTTCCTATTTTTCTGCTCCTTTATAAACATTATTTCTCCATCTCTTCTGCCTTCTCTCTGCTCATATTTTGAACATTCTAGACTCTGTTCTACTTTCCTACCACATTTTCTTTTCTCTTAGTGAACTGTATTTTTACAATCTTTTAGAACTATTTGGTTTATATAACTACTTCCCCCACCATTCATGTTGTTACAGTTATTACCGCTGTGGGTGACACAGTGGACATTTGCTGTTTACTTTAATGCTAGATCTAGATTATGGTTACTTATTGTTGGTAATTGCTGACCACATGATTTCTGTTTTTGTTGTAGTGTTGTAGTGATGTCATAATAGGAACCAGGTATTTATTTTAATGCTGCATATTGTTTGTGTTGGCTGTTGCTATTGTTTTGTTGTTGTTGTTTGTTTTTTTTCTTTTCTTTTTTACCCTTTTTGTGAAGTGCTGAGAATTATTGGGACACTGCAAGTTCACAGGATAGAAACTCTGTTGCTTAATTAAACTCATCCAAACTTTACTCTTCACACAAATTAATGACACTCAAACTTCAGCTATATTTTAATACAAAGAATAGAAGAGACAAAAACCCAAACTAATGACCAAGTTGGAATGGGTTGGCCCTCAGGTCCCACTCATGAATATCCTACAACAACAACAATGACAACAACAAAAAGAATTAACACAAAGGCTGTGAATACCATACCTATGAGGGAGTCTCAATTTAGATTACTGTAGGACACTTTGGTAAGAAAAGGCATCCCCAAAAAAGGCTCAACATAAGAGTGGAAGAGAAATCCAACCAAACCTCCATAAAATCCAACAAAGGAATATAAGAAATATGAAAAAAAACAAGGTAATGTAATTCTGCCTGAAGTTCATATTTCACCAGCAACTAAAATACTGGAGTGGATGAAATATCACAAAATATTCAGAGGAATAATTATAAAAAAGGATCAGTGCATTTCAAGAGAACACAGACAAATAACTGAATGATTAAGGAAGTCAGTACAGGATAGGAATGAGAAATTCAATAAGGGAATGGTGATGTTGAAAAAGAATCAAAAAGAAATCTTGGAAATAAAAGATATAATAATCAAATAAAACGTTTAGTTGAAAGTATAATAGAGTAGACCATGATGAAGACAAAATATCAGAGCTGGAAGTCAAGGTGACTGTCTTGAACACCCAGACATTATTTAAAAAAAAGAAAATAAGTAACCATAATTAGAATATACAAAAACTCTGCGTCAACATTAATAAAACAAATTTAAAAATCATTGGAATTGAAGTATGAAATGCAGGTGAATGAAATGGAGAACATATTTAGGGAAATGATAAAGAAAAATTTCCAAATCTTGCATCACTTGACAAAATTCAACGCCCATTCATGATAAAAACACTGAAGAAACTGGAGATAGAAGGAACTGGCCTCAACATCATAAAGGCCATATATGAAAAACCCAAAGCCAACACCATAATGAATGACAAAACCTGAAAGCATTTCCTTAAAATCAGGATGCCCATCCTCACCACTCCTATTAAATACAGTAATAGAAATTCTACTAGAGCAATTAGGCAAGAGATGGAAATAAAAGGGATAAAAATAGGATTAGAAGAAGTCAAATTATCATTGTTTGCAGATGATATGATCCTATGTCTAGAAAATCCAAAGAGTTCCACTAAGAGACTGCTAAAGCTAATAAAATATTTAACAAAGTTCCTGGGCATGGTGGCACATGCCTGTAATCCCAGTGACTCAGGAGGCTAAGGCAGAATTGCGAGTTCAAAGACAGCTTCAGCAAAAGTGAGGTGCTACACAACTCAGTAAGACCCTGTCTCTAAATAAAATACAAAAAGGACTGGGGATGTGGCTCAGTGGTTGAGTGCCCCTGAGTTCAATCCCCGGCACCCCTCACCCAAAATTTGAGCAAAGTCACAGATTACAGAATCAATATACAAAAATCAGTTGCTTTCCTATATACTAATAACAACTCTGCTCATAAAAAATAAGGAAAACATTTCCATTCAAAATAGCCTGAGGAAAAAGAAATACCTAGGAATAAATCTAATCATGGAGGAGAAAGAACTTTCCAATGAAAATTATAGAATATTGAAGAAAAAATTAAAAAGGACACAAGAAGATATCCCATGTTTGTGGATAGGTAAAATTAACATTGTCCACATTGTCATACTACCAAAAAGAAATATTCAGATTAAATGCAATCTCTATTAAAATATCAATAACATTCTTCACAGAACTAGAAAAAAAAGTAGTCCTAAAATTCATTTGAAAATAATATAACCAGAGTAGCCAATGTAATTCTAAGCCAAAAAAATCAATGCTAGAGGCATCACAATACCTGACTTCAAATTATACTTCAGAGCTATATTAACAAAAACAGCATGTTACTGGTATAAAATCAGACACATAGACCAATGGTACAGAATAGAAGACATAGAAATAAACTCACTCAGATACAGTCATCTAATCTTTGACAAAGATGCCAAAAACATACTTTGTAGAAAGACAGCCTTTCAAAAAAGTGGTGCAAGGAAAATTGATTATCCTTATGTAGAAGTTTGAGATTAGACCCTCATCTATTGCCCTGCACAAAAATTAACTCCAAGTTAATCAAAGACCTTAGAATTAGACAAGAAACTATTAGAAGAAAACATAGGGTCAACCCTCCAGCTTTTAGGCACAGACAAGGACTTTATCAATAGGATTCCTAAAGCTCAGGAAATAATGCTAAGAATTAATAAATGGGACAGCATTAAATTAAAAATCTTTCATAAAGCAAAGCAAACAAGTATTGTGAAAAGTGAACCTACAGAATGGGAGAAAAATCTTTGCTAGCTACTCTTCTGACAGAGGATTAATATCCAGAATATATAAAGAATTCAAAAAACTTCACACCAAAAAAAAATCCAATTAATAAATGAGCAAATAAACAAAATCTATATTTATCAAAAGGAGAAATACAAATGGACAACAAATATATATATAAATGATCATCATCCCTAGTAATTAGGGAAAAGCTAATCAAAACTACACTGAGATTTTATTTCATTCCAGTCAGAATGGCAGTCATCAAGGATACAAATAATAATAAATGCTGAAGAGAATGTGATGACAAAGGAACACTTTTACAGTCTTGGTGGGATTGTAAATTAGTACAACCACTGTAGAAATCAGTATGAAGATTCCTCAAAAGACTAGGAATGAAACCACCATATGACCCAGCTATACCACTCCTTGGTATTTATTATAAAAAGTTAAAGTTATCATCCTATAGTGATAAATGCATACCCATGTTTGTAGCAGTACAATTCACACTAGTCATACTATAGAACCAATCTAGCTGTTCATAAAAAGATGAACAAAGAAAATGTGGTATATATACACAATGAAGTTTCATTCAGCCCTAAAGAAAAATGAAATTATGTCATTTGCAGGAAAATGAGTGGAACCTGAGAGATCATTATATTAAGTGAAGTAAACCAAACTCAGAAGGTCAACAATTACGTTTTCTTTCATAGATGAAAGGTAGAAAAGAAAGGTGTTTGAGAATTCTCATGAAAATCAAAGGGAGATCAAGAGAGTAGAGGAAAGGGATGAGGAAAAGGGAAAGGGGAAATACTGGGGAATATTGGACAAATTATATTGTTACATTGTGTACATGTATGAATATGTAACAACAAAATCCTACCATTTTGTCTAACTGTAATGCCCCAATAAAATTATAGTAAAATAAGGATTTACCACTACATAAACAAACTATGATTACAAGACGAGAAAGTCATTCTAAAGTGGCACCTTTCCTTCTCCACAGAAAATCTTAATTAAGCTTCTCTAGAGATCCCCACCATAATCTGTTCTCAGATTCTCAGCAAAACTTCTGCAAAAGAATTTTCTGTGTTGCAGAAATACAGTGCAAAAAGAAAAACCAACCCAAGGCCTTCACAGAAACATTTGCATCTCAAAGGACTATAGTGGAGTCCTGGAGCCAGCTAGTGGGAAGAAAGGGAGGGGGTCTCTCCTTTTCCCAGACATTGATTTTCACAGTGTCCTTGGCCTGAATTGGGTGCCCAGAACATTGAAAAACTGCTTTTGTGTGAACTTCTACAGATTGTGAGCCTCTAAACTCCTCCCCTTACACACTGGGTATAAAGTTCTAAAACTTTCTGAACTCAGAATTCAGAGGGGTGATTTGATGGCAGTGAAAAGCTCCCCTTTTGAAACTGGTTGCAGCCAATAAACCTGCCCCTGCTATTTCTCAATGTCCAGTCTCATCTGTACTACTTCAATTCTAAAGGGGAGAACTTCAGAAGACGCTAAGTATAGCCTCAGGCTTGGAGGAGTTCTCTCCAGACACAGGTCTATGAGGAGGTGGTATATCACTGATAATGACAATGCCCCAGGAATGAAGAGAATAATCCAAGTCTTCACTGAGTCTTCTGAAGAATGGCATCTATGTCTTATGTGGGCATGGGACATGCTTGTAATTAGAAGTGAGAGAAAAATCTACCTGCAAACTAATCAGTGTGACTGAAACCAAATATCTTTGTCTGGAGGAAAAAACAAGTCCCTTATCTATAACCTTCTTCCAGCCTTCTAGTCTGTTTCTGAATTGCTGCACATTTGACAGAACTTAAATGGTAGACAGCTGGCAAAGGAGACACTAAGTTTGTGGTTTCAGTACAGAACTAACAAAATGTAGATGGACGGGGCTTAAACTGAAGAAATAGTAGCTTAATAATCCCCACATGAATTTTCCTTTTAGAATTACCAGCTGATAGCCATGTAAATAAAAACCCAAATATATATGTGAGTATGTGTCTGACATGAGTACTTTGGAAGGTCATAAGGGTTTACAAGGTATAAAATACTTTTCAGAGAGAGCAACACTCTAGAATTTATAATTTATTTATTTAACAAGGATCCTATCAATTTGAAAATGATGGAAGCAAACTTGATTTCACTACATGCTCATACAAAGATTCAATTATATTTTGTTTTTAGAAACAAAATGCTAAAATGATTAATGTAAAAATTTATGGTAAAATCTGAATTACTGTCATGTAGTCCATAGATGACTAGACAGAGATACAGAAAAAAGGAGGGTCAGAGAGTCAAGAAGACTGAGTTTTGGGTCAGTTTTTACTGAATTAGTGGGAATGGAATGTGGTGCACATCACTGATGATTACAGATATTGTCTTATCATTTGTCAACTTACTTAGCTAGTTAGTGATCCTTGGAGTTCCTTCTGGTTCTAATATTCTGTGCATGTGTACATGCATGAATATGTAACAACAAAATCCCACCATTATGTCCAATTATGATGCAGCAACCAAAACATGGAAAAATAAAGATTTACCATAAAATGCTACACTCTTTATTTGTTAATTATATATCTATTTAATTAATTTCAATTTGAATAAAGTATTCAGACATCATTTCCTGGCCATGGAAAGTTGGTGAATTAAAGTAACCACATTATTTTGAAATTTTCATTTTTGATATTTTTATCTTCTGGTTCATATTTACATTCATATTTTAAGCTCCTTAATGATGTCATGGCATATTTTCATTTACTTTCCAAATTGACCACAACATTCTATTGATGAGTAGCTAGAATAGCTATTTCCTTTTATTCCCTAGCCATAATGAAGGAATCCATAAAATTATTCCAAAAGGTCAGACATGTGTCAAGACACAAGTAATATCTGCTGCTATCCTGGTATTTATGGTCTATAGTTTTTATATATTTCATTAATAATACCTCTTTAGAAAAAATGAACACTAATAAGAGTTTCCTTACTAAGGACTAAATAAAACACTTTTTAAAACATGATTATTATGAAAGAATTGTTTTGGGTAGAAGTTTATTAACAGGCAGTAATTACAATGAAAATAACTTCCCAGTTGTTTCCAGTCAATTGTTAAGCAAAATTTTATCTTCTTTGTAACAACACACTTTATCCCATTGGTAACAAGACATTTAATCTCACAGAATTAGAATTACATTTTATAAATTTCCCAAACTCCAGGGTGTTATTAATAACATATTTTGTGATCTTCTATTTTTTTGTGTGTGCTACCCAGCATTATTTTAAAAAATGCACTGAACACCTTTAAAACCCAAACTATTGAATTTAATTACATTTCATTTAACATTAATAAAATTACCCTAGCTGTTCTTTTCCTCAGAGCAATGAGCTGTGGTATGACCTTGTCAGTTGTTTTTCCCATCCTTCCTAGATGATTCTTGTTTCTAAATGATATCCACTGTTTTTAAACCTTTTGTTTAAAACCTATTTTTGTTATCTTTTCTTCTCATCTTTGAGTTGCCATCTCATATTCAGTTGCCTTAGAAAATGAAGGAATATGATCACAATTTCCACTGGGTGAAAATATGTCACCTCTCAAATTACTTACTTAAATGATATTCATATAATTTCTACACATGCAATAGATGGAGTTCAAGTGAAACAAAATGAAGGGACAGGGAAATGGTGACAGGGTTAGAGATATACTCTCTGAAAGATTTGCAGAACAGTGGGTTCTCAAACTCATCTACTTGTCAATAAAATGTGAAAAATACTAATGTTTTAGACAACTGGAAAACTCCAAGCCATAAAAAAGAAATTCATATACCATGAATTGTTCATACCATTTGATGCCATCATGTCATCAAGGAGCTTGAAATATGAATATAACAATTAGCAAAAAATAAAATTAAATACACCAGCTTAGGGCCATGATTTCTAGCTCATTCAAATTTGATTTAAATCTTTTCAATGCTCTTAATTAGACATTTCATGCAAAAGTCATTTCAGCTCTTTAGGAAATGTAAAAAGTTTCCTTATAACCAAAAATACTGATAAAATGCTCTTATTTTTGGAAATCAGCTTCTCATGACTTGCTCTATTGGTAAAGAGGGAGGGAAAAAAAACAATTAAATCAATACACAATGATGCTGTATGATAGCTGTGTTAATGTAAGGTAATTGTTAAACCAAGCATTCTAAACCTCAATAGCTTATCAAAATGAAGGACTCTCACATTTATATTCTGGTTCAATTGTGGGCAGTCTTCCAACCAGGAGAGGGCACAATATTCAGGCTTCTTCTGCTAATGAATATTGTTTCCTATGGTCACTGGATCATTGAATTAATTAATTAATTATGTGGTGCTGAGGATCGAACCCAGTGCCTCACACATGCTAGGCAAGTGTTCTACCTCTGAGACAGATCCCCAGCCCTGGATCATTGAATTTTAGTCAGAAAACCAGTATAGAAAGAGTGTGGGAGTCTGCTTATGGGAATATGTGCAAGTCTGGAAATTCTGTCTATATTCTCTGCCTTGTTCCATTGTCTGAAAGATTTGAGCATGAAGTTTATCTTTATGCTTGTACTAGTGTTAGTTCTGCTAAATCTCATGATTAGTAGGTAAATACTTCCAGACAGTTTTCTTAATGGGAAAATTAAATCTTGAAGGCATTCTTATGGTGACCAATTCATCCTGCTTTTCCTTGGATTTTCCTGGTCTAAAACTGAAAGTCCTGCATTCAGGTACCCCTCACATAACTCCCAGGAAAACTAATAACTGCAAGAAATTCTAGTGTCTAGAAAGTCAAAAAGTGGGACTATATTTGGGCTTACTTCAAATATGCTAAGTATGACCTTAAGAACCTCAACCTTTCTGAGTTAGATTTTTTTATCTTCAAAATGAAGAATTCGGGGCTGGGGCTATGGCTCAGCGGTTGAGCGCTTGCCTCGCATACATGAGGCACTGGGTTCGATCCTCAGCACCACATAAAATAAGTAAAGATATTGTGTTCATCTACAACTAAACAAAATATTTTTTAAAAAATGAAGAATTCAAGTTTATGAGAAACATTTCTTCCATTTCTAACATATCATGGTTAAAAGGTAGTTGAAAATTTATAATGAAGAGATATAGCTTTACCTCATGCCACTGAACATTCACAAAGGGAAACAAAATGAGTCTTGCCTCATTTACAAATAGGAATGCTCAAAGTCAAATGCAATTACCTTACTAAGACTACAGATATATGAGCTTGCTGCTGTTCTTTCCTGGATGTGATTACAGTCACATACTCGCCTATCAAGACACTATCAACTATCAGTCAGTTAAGGTTCCAGAGTTTCCTTCTGACAAGACAGAAAATCAAGGTATTTAAAAGTAATTTGCACTTTTATAATATCCCCAGGTTTGTCTTAAAGTTTGAGAAGCATTGCATATGTTTCTTGTAGTTTATATGTTTATATATATATGTATTATGTCTATTTTATATATTATGTATTTTTATAAATGTATATTAGATGTATTTCATATGTATCATATATTTATACATATGTAAATAAGACTATACTTTAAAAACTATAAAAATGTGTGGGTAATGAAATGTACTGCCCTCAGATAGTTCTATAAATACTTCTGCCTAATGCACCAAAAAAAATTCACACAGTGAGCTTCGTCATTGCAGAACTCTAAGACCGCTAATGAGTTGAACACGAATCAGTGAATGATTGAAGGCATTAGACTTCTAAAGCAGTTGGATTTATATCTCCTGAGAGAACATTCCATTAAAAGACTGCACCACAAAGTAGTAAAACTTGAAAACATTTCTGTTTTCTTCTTACAAAAGAAAATTATTAAATTTAGAGGCTATGTTGTATAAAACAAAGCTAATGTTTCTACAAGAAGGAAGGACAGGGATGTGTCTACATTATGATTTTAGTAGGTGGAGAGAGAATACCTCCATCTGCTCCCATTCTCTCTTAAGCCTTCAACGTTCATTTTAAGCAACCATCTTCTCTACTATGAACCCATCTGTAATTCTAATATGATCTGGAAAATGTGTCAATCAGCTGTTTCCAAACCCCAGTCCTTCCATCCTTCCCCATCTCACCTTATACTTTGTCTTTATTATACTTTACTTAGTATAAGTTTCTTTATACTAAGTAAGGTAAATACCTACATTTGTAGCAGACTACAATTTGCTTCAAGAATGGTACCTTGTTTACTGTCCTTACTATCTCTTGGATAGCACAAAGCCTGGATCACAACAAATGTTTATCACATGTTTGGAATAAAACAAAAATCATAATGAATGTATGATAGACAAAATCAGATGCATAAAGGTCTAATAAAAAAAAGCCAATGACCATATGTATTATATTTTCCTCCTTACATAAAATGTTCAAATCACATGCAAACTCAGGAAAAAGGAGAATATAAGATCCGTAAGATTTATTTCAAATGCATTTGATGGTCTAGAGAAACGCTGTCCAACATGAATATTATATGAGCTACATATATTATTTTAAATGTTATTGTAACCATGTACACTCATAAGGAAGAGAGAAATAACAAGTTTTCTTAACCCAATATATACAAAATATTATTTAATCAATATAAAAATAATTAACTAGCAAAATTTTAAGTGCTCAATACCCACTGTGACCATTGACTACTATGTTGACAGTGTGCGTCTAAAGAAGTGCTTCTCAAACTTTAATATGCATGAGATACAACTGGGGATAGTATAAAAATGCATGACACTTTCAGATATTTTGGTTTTCTGTCTTTTCTCTAAGTGCTTTGGAGCCTTAACTGATTGACTAGATGCACAGTCTCCTGATAGATGAGTATGCAGACTGCAGTCATGTAATCCAGGAGAGAGAAGTAGCAGTCTGGTACTGCCTATAGTCTCAGGGAGGTAGCTACACTTGACTTTGAGCATTCCCCTTTAAATGAGAAGATTCATTTTTTAATTGTTAATATTTAATTGCAGGACACAAAGCTATAGCTCTTCCAATGTGAAATGGGTTATATAAATATATATAAACAATAAATATATATTTTATACACTATATTAAATATTTGTTATATATTTTATATAATATATGAAAGATATTATACTTATGTATGTGTGTATATTTTATATATTATATAACTATGCATGTTATATATTATGTAAAATATATAATTAAATGTATATTACATTATATATTATATATTATATAAAAATAGGTAATGTGTGTAATTATATAATTCTATATAAAATGTATAATGTGTATAATAATAAAATATACACACATACATACATAAATATATAATATTTTATAATATTATGAATATTTCATAAAATATTATATGTTATATAAAATATATAATGTGTATAATTCTATAAAATACACACACATATGCACTCACATTCCCAATTAGACTTAGATGAAAAAAATACAGTTTAAAAAATTTTTCTCTTTGTTCCTTTGGTATACTGATGATGTTATACATGCTTTCATGTTGTGTTAGTTTTGCATCATTTTGACAAAATACTTGAGAGATTAATAGCTTTAAAGGAGAAAAGATTTTTTTGTCTTATAGTTTCAGAGGTTTCAATCCATGGTCAGCTGGTTTCATTGCTTTTGGGACTATAATGAGAGAGAACATCATTGTGAGGAGCTTATAGTTGAACAAAGTTGCTTACCTCATGGTAATGGGAAAGCAGAGAGAGGAAGGGGTTTAAGGCCCAACATTGCCTTCAAGACTACATCCCGGTGACATCCTTCCAACAAGGCCCATGTCCTAGAGTTTCCATCACCTCCCAATAGCACCAGCAGTGGGACCAAACCTTCAACTTATGAGCTTTGGGAAAGTTTTAAGAGCCAAACCATAATGTATGTCTAAGTAAGGGAACCTTGGTTGGGAAATTAAAGATTGATTCCTGCCTTAGTAACATTTTCATAAATTTGCTTTCCTAAGTTATAACAGGTTCTTGAAGAATAAATTTTACATAAATTTTCTCTGATAGAATGACAAATTCTTAAATGTTCATTAGCAAATAGTGGGGGGAAATGAAAACTGGAAAACCAAAGCAAATACTTTTTATTCTGGAAAATATAATAATTACACCTTATCTCAGTGACAGGCCTTAAGAAACTTTGGGTTATCCTTTTCAGGACTTACAGAGTACCCAGAAAATCAATCAATAAATATAATTAAAAAATAAAAAGATGTTCTTGTATTTGATGCAATCAGAAATTATGTTTTAGGGAAATTCATAGACTTTCTTGGAAAAAGAAAATTGTCCTTTCAAATGAATTTGTGTATACCCATGAAATAGGAACAATTTTGTAATTTCATTAGCCTATTGGAAATAGAGTTAATTTTCAGGCTTAGCCATATTTATAAGCTCTTCTCAAGGCTGGAAGTGTTTATCACTTTGTTCCTTTTCAAAAAGTTTCACTTATTTTTAATCCTAATTGTTCTATTTTTCAGATCTATTTTTTAAACTACCTCAGTTAAGTAAGTAGGGCATTGGGGAAAAACTCAGAAAAGTGAAGTCTATCTGATGTCTGGCTCCTGACAAGATGAACATAGGATGCTGGCACCTTTCCCAGAGCTTAACCTTGGAGATGCCACAAAAACAAGAGGGATATTGTCAACAGATCTCAGAACATTAGAACCTTGAAGAAATCCTAGAGACAGGTGGTAGGTTCCTGCTGTCGGATTAGCAGAAGGCCAGAGGCACAAATAGAGGACAGACACATGAAGAATATTGTTCTCTTTTCTCTCTCTCCCTAACTGATGATATCACTACTCACTTGTCCCATCACTTACAAGACAAATCAATAAAATAATAAAAAATAATAAACAGCAGGATAGAAAAGAATAGAATTACTGAGTGAACTATATTAGGAGAAAATGAGAAAAGGTAGGGGTAGAATAGCAAGTTTCTGAGACTTCAATCCTTTTGTTTTCAACTGTCCAGGTGATTAAGACCCAGGGAAGTAACCCTTGGCTAGAAGCACTGTCTGGACAAGTACAGGAAACCTGTTGGTTGAGCATAGGTTGAAGGTAAACAAATGGATTGAGTTGGTGAACTCAGATTGTAAGAAAAAAGTACTTCCACATTGACTCACATTGTCTGCACTCACTTCAAAAAATCATCTTAGAAAATAGAAATTTTAGTCTAGAAGATACCATTTCTCTGGGCAACACATCCCTAGTCAATGGTGCTTATTATTCCCAAGAGACTATAAATGTACGAGATAAAATAAAAATTTGTAGAACATAGAGTGTAAAAATGAATAATAATAGCAAGGTAAAAAAAAAGAAAGAGAAGAAATACTAGGAGAAAAGAATTGGATGTCCATTTGCAGAAGAAGAAAACTCAACCCCTGTCTCTCACCAGTTTTAAGAATCAGCTCACAAATGGAGTGAATAATTAAATGGAAGACCTAAAACCATTAAATTCCTAGAAGAAAACATAGGAAAATGCTTCAGGACATTGGAGTAGGCAACGTGTCCTGGAGTATACCCCAAAAGTACAGGGAATAAAAGCAAAAATAGACAATAGGATTATATAAACTAAAAAGCTTCTGCACAGCAAGGGAAAAAATGTCAACAAAGTTAAGAGGCAACCTATAGAATAAGAGAAAATATTTACACTCTATGCACACATTTAGTAAAGGGTTAATATCCAGAATATGTAAGGAACTCCAAAAACTCAATAACAACAAAAAGAACAGCAAATGACCTAATTTCAAAATAGGAAGTAGAACTCCACAGGTATTTTTGAAAGAAGATATACAAATGGCCAACATATGAAAAATTCTCATCATCAGTAATCATCAGGATAATGCAAGTTGAACCACAATGAGATACCACCTCACCCTAGTAAGAATGGCAAACTATCAAAAAGATTAATGATTACAAGTGTGACAGGGATTTAAAGAAAAGGGAAAATGTACACATTATTGGTGGAATTATAAATTAGTATAGCCATTTTGGATAACAGTGCAGAGGTCCCTCAAAAAACGAATGATAGAACTACCATATAATACAAAAATCCTACTTCCAGGTATATATCTCAAGGTGGCAAAATCAGGATGTTGAGAAGACATCTACACATCCCTGTTTATTGCAGCACTATTTACACTAGCTGAAAAATTGAAACAACTTAAATGCCTACCAAGTGATGAATAAATAAAGAAAATGTGGTACATATACACAACAGAATCCTGTTTGGTCCTAAAAGATAAAGAAATTCTATAATTGGTAACAGCATGGATGAAGCTAGAGATAATTATATTAAGTGAAATAAGGCAGTCACAGAAAGACAAGCGCTGTATGGTTTAACTTGTATATGGAATATAAAAAGTTGATCTTGGTGAGCTGCTAAGCAACTCAGTGAGACCCTGTCTCTACATAAAACACCAAATAGGGCTGGGGATGTGGCTCAGTGGTCGAGTATCCCTGAGATCAATCTCTGGTACAAAAAAAAAAGTTGATCTTACAGAAGTTGACAGTAGACTATTGGTCACTAGAGGCTGTGGGGAGAGCAGGAGGGAAGGAAGGATAGGAAAATGTTGATCAATTGATACCACATTACAATTAAAAGCAAGATATTGTGGTGTCTTCTTGCCCAGTAGAGTGACTATATACAGTAATAATGTACTGTATGTTTCCAAAAGTTAGAAGAAAGAATTTTGAAAGCTTTTACTATAAAGAAATGTTTCAGGAGATAGATATTTTTAGCCTTATTTAAACATTATACAAGGTACAAATGTATTGAAATATCACATTATTCCATCAAAATGTATATTTTCTGTGCTTTTTAATGTATCAGCTAAAAAAGACTATTTTAAAAATAAGCTACAAAAAAGATACATTTTTCACACAAACAGATGAAACCTGAGTCATATTTTCAGACAAGGATTACTTTTTAGGTGCTTTTTGACATCTATATATTGAAATTATTTTGAGAAATTTATTTACATTGATTCAAAGCTACCAATAAAACTTGGCCCAAATTTCAAATGACCAATTGCCTATCAATAGTGAAAGGTGAAAAGACAAATAGTGATTCGGTCTTGTGAAATAGTTGTTTTGACTTAATAAAACACCATACAGAGATTAAAAAATAAAAATAAAACAAATGAAAGAATCACTGACACCTCCAACAATGTACTCCAATATTTCATCAATATTATGTTGAGTGAAATAAGTTGGACATATGTAACACAACTGTATGATCCCAACTGCCAAATTTTTAAGAAGCCCAAAATTAATTGATTTTCCTATCAGTCAGATTATAAATTAACTCTGAGGGAGATATGAATTGGCAAAGGGCACAGTGGAAATTTAGAGTACTAGAAATATTATCTACTTGGTTTTGAGTAGTTACATGAGTATGTTTTTGTGTGCATAATCATTAGTTAGACACTTAAAACTGGCTATATGTGTACATATACATATAAGCATATACCCATACATATGTTAGATGTTAGAATATAATTATTTCATGAATTAGTCCTAGAAGTGGGAATTAAGTGTATCACCAAAGTAAATAATCACCAGAGATTTTACTTATTTCTTAAAAATAGGTCAAGTTTCTTTGAAGCAAATATGGAGATTTTTCTCTAATGTTCTAGGGCTTTGGTGTTGCAGTACATTTTTACTCTTTAGAGGAGGCCAGGCAGACTTCTATGTGTTTGGCTATATACTGAATATGACCTAATGGAGATAAAATATCAAGGGAATGGAGAAGAAACCCTATGAAAAACAAAATTTGAACATAAAAGTAGTCAATCAAATGTGGGTTAGGTCATTTAAAAGTTATTTTCCCTATCATTTGTATTTATTTTTGCTAAAAATCAATATGTGGCTTTTTAGAACTATTCTGTAGCATAATATCATTTTTTAAAATACCATGAAAACAGCAGAAAAATTCAAATTGACTAAAACATTATGAAAGAACTATACCTGAAAACTACAAAGCATTATGTGAGAAATGGAGGAGCATCTGTATTCAGCTGGTTCTACTATACTTACTGGAAGAGTCAGTATTATAAAGATGCCAAGTCTCATCAACTGATCCATGGAAAAGTACAATACCTATAAAAACTCTGCAGATTTGATCAGTTGGTTCTAAAATGTATACGAAAATGCAAAGAGCCAAACCTAACCAAGGCAATTTTGAAGGAGAACCAAGGTGGGCAAGAAATATGGCCAGAGAGCAAGATCTCCTATAAAGCATTAGAAATAGAAAGATTATTCTTGGCACAGGAGAGAGAAATTGATCCTTGTAATAGAGTAGATTAAAGAAAAATACATATGTACAATATATTATATTAAAAAAGTAAAATATACAATGCCAGATCAAATAGAAATTCATACAGGGAAAAATAGTTATCAGAACTTCTACTTCACATCACTCACTAATATAAATTCTTAGTGTATTTCACATCTGAATGTAAAAGACAACAAAGTTTTTTAAAAATAGTATAATAGAAGATCTTGGAGAAAGTGAAGTAAGAAAATTTCTTAAGAGATAAAACAAGTTCAGTTCTATCCATGGAGGAAATATGATAAGTTAGACACTATTGAATGAAGGAATCTTATTTATCCAATGATTACATTAATAGTATAAAAAGAGAAGTTATAGAATGAGAGATGTTTTATCTACTACATGTATGTGTCAAAAACTGTATATAAAATTAGAAATCTTATGCCTGTATTTAGTGTTAAAGTTATCCTACAGATCTAACAAATCAATAAGCACAGGAAGAAAATCTAATAGAAGAGTGAGCAAGAAACTTCAAACAACACTCTGCATTATAGAATATTCAGAATAAAAAGAAAATACAGCCATTCATCAGTGTCCATGGGAAACTTATTCCAGAACTTCTGCAAATACTGCAGTTGAAGATGTTCAAATCCTTTGTACAAAACAGAATTGTGTTTGCTTACAACCTATAGCCATCCTTCCTTTGTTATAAGTCATCTCTAGTTTATTATAATAATGTAGCATAATTGCTTTGGAAATAGTTGGATTTAGGAAAGACAAAGAAAAGTCTGCAAATGCTTAGTACAGTTATTATTTTATTTCAAATTTTTAATTATTAATTAAACATACTAGTATTTCAAATTTTAATTATTAATTAAATTTACTTAAACTGAGAAATTTTGTACATATAAATGGGGTGCCATGTAATGTTTTGACAAATACATCCATTGTATAATGTTTAAATCAGTTTAAACATTTATCTCCTCTAACACTTATCATTTCTTTATGGTAAAAACATTCAAAATCCTTTATTCTGTCTTTGTGAAATATACAGAGCATAATTACTAACAATAGTCACCCAACTGTGCAATAAATTGAAAACTATCAATTTTTAAAAGAAATATTTTTAATCTGCCAGTTGGTTCTATCCACAGATGCAGAACCCCCAAATACGGCCATCTGGCTGACTGTAATTCCTACTGCCAACTATATATTTATACTAATGTGTTAATGATGCTTCTAAAGTCCCTGATCATCTGGCACCATTCTATATGATTTTAGATAATGTTTTTCCTGCACAAATAAAAGAGTTTAAGATATTAGTTTTCCTGACACTCAGTTAAATATGCTTCTTTTTTGTATTAGTATTCACTCTCTTCCCCTTGTGTTTTTTTTTGATATTATTCTCTCTTCTTTGCACATAACATTTTTAATAAATGAAATGAATATTCATAAGGCCATTACTGTAACCTCATGTTTGTAGTGTTTGCAGTTGAGTAGTTGGTGTTCGTAGTTGAGTAGTTACTCTTCTCCTCTCTATAGCACAGTTGAGGAACCAAGCACTCAGTGAGGTTTGTCACTTGCCCCATAGGTTGTAAAAACTAAGGAAGAGATGCAGTTCCTCTTGATTTGCCAAAACTGACATCTCTGCTCTGATATAAATCTGTATAGTGCTGTGCATTTACTCTAATAAAAACATTCATTGTGTTTACCACACAAGGTATTATCTGTTAATTTACACAAGAATTGTGTGAGGTAAATTATTCCCTTACATGTGATAAGAAACAAAAATTAGTATGAGAAATATTCTTTATGTCTTTCATATTATTTATTACATGATAAATAGTATATGAATAATAAGAGATCTCCTCTCTTAAACTTATTTTCAGAATAGTCATACTAGAGCAAATAGTTCCTAAAATTCTTGGAAAAATGTAAATGAAACAAACTCTCTGATACCCTGGAAAATGAAAACTGCCACACAAAGTATATGAAAGAAAACAATGAAAAATTACTTGACCAAATACAGCACCTCTTCATGTTTAAAACACTAGAAAAATTAGGAATAGGAGGAACATACTTCAATATTGTAAAAGCTATCTATGCAAAACCAAAGGCCAACATCATTCTAAGTAGAGAAAAATTGGAAACGTTGCCTCTAAAAATGAGAACAAGACAGGGATGTCCTCATTCACCACTGATATACAACATAGTCCTTGAAACTCTAGCCAGAGAAATTAGACAGATGAAAGAAATTAAAGGGATATGAATAGGAAAAGCAAAACTTAAACTATCATTATTTGCCAGTGACATGATTCTTTATGTAGAGGATCCAAAAAATTTTACCAGAAAACTGCTAGAATTAATAAATAAATTCAGCAAACTATCAGGATACAAAATCAATACCAATAAATCAAATGCATTTTTATACAACAGTGATGAGTCCTCTGAAAGAGAAATTAGAAAAACTACTCCATTCACAATAGCCTCAAAAAAATAAAAGGGAATCAATTTAACAAAAGAGGTGAAAGACCTCTACAATGAAAACTATAGAACACTAAAGAAAGAAATTGAAGAAGACCTTAGAAGATGGAAATATCTCCCATGCTCTTGGATAGGCAGAATCATATTGTCAAAATGGCCATACTTCCCAAAGCACTATATAAATTCAATGTGATTCCAACTAAAATTCCAATGTCATTCCTTATAGAAATAGAAAAAGCAATCATGAAATTTATTTGGAAAAATAAGAGACCCAGAATAGCCAAAGCAATCATTAGCAAGAAGAGTTAAGCAGGAGATATTACAATACCAGACCTTCAACTATATTACAAAGCTATAATAACAAAAACAGCATGGTATTGGCAGCAAGATTGACACGTAGACCAATGGTATAGAATAGAAGACACAGAGACAAACCCACATAGAGTTATCTCATACTAGACAAAGGAACCAAAAACATACATTGGAGAAAAGATAGCCTGTTCAACAAATAGTGCTGGGAAAACTGGAAATCCATATTCAGCAAAATGAAACTAAATCCTTATCTCTCACTATGTACAAAACTCAACTCAAAGTGGATCAAAGACCTAGGAATTAGGAACCTAAATGAGGAAAAAGTAAGCCCAAATTTTCACCATGTTGGATTAAGCCCGACTTCCATAACAAGACTCCTAAAGCACAAGAAATAAAATCAAGAATCAATAAATGTGATGGATTCAAACTAAAAAGCTTTTTCTCAGTAAAAGAAACAATCAATGAGGTGAATAGACAGCCTATATTCTGGAAGCAAATTTTTGCCACACGCACATCAGATAGAGCACTAATTTTCAGGATATATAAAGAACTCAAAAAACTTAACACCAAAAAAACAAACAACCCAGTCAATAAATTGGCTAAGGAGCTGAACAGACATTTCTCAAAAGAAGATATACAATCAATCAACAAATATATGAAAAAATGTTCCACATCTCTAGCCATTAGAGAAATGCAAATCAAAACTACTCTAATATTTCATCTCATGTCAGTCAGAATGGCAGTTATCAAGAATACAAACAACAATAGGTGTTGTCAAGGATGTGGAGGAAAAGGCACACACATACATTGCTTGTAGGACTGCAAATTGGCGCAACCAATCTGGAAAGCAGTATGGGGATTCCTTAGAAAACTTGGAACGGAACCACTGTTTGACCCAGCTATTCCACTCCTTGGTCTATACCCAAAGGACTTTAAAACAGCATACTGTAGTGACTCAGCCAATTCAATGTTTATAGCAGCCCAATTCACAATAGCTAAACTGTGGAAGCAACCTAGATGCCCTTCAATGGATCAATAGATAAAGAAACTGTGGTATATATACACAATGGAATATTAATCAGCAATAAAAGAGAATAAAATTATGGCATTTACAGGTAAATGGATGGAGTTGGAGAATATCATGCTAAGTGAAGTAAGCCAATCCCCCAAACCTAAGGCCAAATGTTTTCTCTGGTAAGTGGATGCTGATCCATAATGTGGAAGGGAGCATGTGAAGAATGGAGTAACTTTGATCAAAGAAAAAAAAAAGAAAAGAAAGAAAATAGTTTTATTATTAAGTGTTAAACTAAAATGAAATACATATTATGTGCTATACACTAAATACTGAAAAGAGAAGAAAACTCACCCTGTTATAACTAATCAGAAACAAGATTTTTTCTTGTTTTCAAGATGAATAACTATTCTCCAAACAAGAGGATTTGAAGGCACTATTTACTACATATAGCTACCATAAATTCACGTGGTAATTAATATAGCCATTTGTGTTAATTAGCTTTATCTAAAGGAAAAAATAGACTACTCATATTGTTACTACCATAGGTTACTCACAATTGGAAGCAAAATACCAACCTGATGTCTCCTATGGTTTTATAGAAACTGAGAGGTAGAAATATTCTTTTTTTGAAAATTACATTTCAAAGAGATGGTTCCCTGGTTCCCAAGGAAGACATTCCTGAGTCTTAAAACTGGCATGAGGCATTTTTTGCTTTTTAAAAGGTTTACATAGATTTCAGAAGCACAGAAGAATTTACAAGTTTTATAAAGTAAAAGCCTTCAGAAAAAGTGAAGGTGAGAAGTCTTTTTCCCATTTTATACCTGAAATATTTTTCTTTTAAAATTTGTAGTTACATTTAAATAGTCTGTATTCTACGATATATAATTTATCATATGTTGTACAATTTCTCCATAAGTTGAATCCAGGCATTTAGCTTGATGTGCATCTAGATGCAACTCACACATCTTTTTAAAAAATTTTCTGGTAATATATATATCATGCATTAATTACTGGTTTTGATGGATTTATTAAGAATTATGAGAGAATAAATTGAGAAGAGTAGAGATATTTCCATCCTTTGACTCTAAGTGTGTAAAAAGCTAGCTAGAATGAAATGGGTTCCTAAAAGCAGAGGTATAAGGTGGATTGGAAAGGAATTTTAAGATTGAGAGAATATCTGAGTATTGGAGAGAAGAGATAGAAACTAAAGAATACATTACACAGTGAATCCATCAAAAATTAAGCAACCATAGCCATGGCATTATGCAGAAACAAAACCATATTGGTAAAGAAAAGTAGGGTAGGGCATTTTTTTCTATTGTTTCTGAGGTTGGTTGTTTGAAAATGAAGTTTTCTGGTTTTGTAGGCCTTGCTGGAATATAGTGTTAATGGGTATATGAAGTTCTATAAATGTCACCAAGAGTAATTTTTTAACATGACTTTTATAGAAGTTGAAGAAAACTGGGTAACCAAGACATATCAAGAGCATAAACAAATTTTAAATGCTGCAGCCCAATACTGTACATTTATTTATTTATTTTCAGTTTACAGTATGGCTAAAGGAGGAAATTTTTCCAGCCTCAACATAATCCAAATAAAAACAAATTCTTGTTGTACTCTAATATGTACTATATTTTTAAGATTAAAATAGTAATTTAGGGGTGGGTGCAATGGAGCACTCCTGTAATCCCAGCAGCCCAGGTCGCTGAGGTAGGAGGATGAAGAGTTCAAAGCCAGACTTAGCAACAGCAAGGTGCTAAGCAACTCAGTGAGATCCTGTCTCTGAATAAAATACAAAATAGGGCTGGGGATGTAGTTTAGTGGTCAAGTGCCCCTGAGTTTAATCCCTCCCAAAATATAATAATTTGTTATTATTGAGCATTAGATATGATTTAAAATAATAGAAAGTCAAAGGCAGGAGTTTACCCATTTAACCATAAAGTAAAACAACTGTTATTGCTAAAACAGTAAGAGAAAAATTGCTCATAGTATTAATTCTTCTTTTCATTAGTTCATAAAAGATTTCCCCAATCACTGATATATAATTTCTAAACACTAAATATTTTTAATAAAGGGATATAGAGCAAAGCCATAAGAAACAAAAAATGGACTCAAAGGAATAAAACAATAAATAGGAAAAAATTTTAAATTACTCAAAGGAATAAAACATAAAAAGTACAGAGAATTAAATACTATAACATTATTTTAGTGGACTTTTATAAACCAAGTAAGATGTTTAACTTATAAAAATATACCAAATCCATCTTCTCCAGAGTAAGATGATAAAGCAGATCAAAAAATGTTTGTAAAGATAAGATTGGTCTTATAAAGACTAGAGAAGGTCTCAAGGGAGATTTCTTTCTCTCTGACACTGACCAGCATACAAATGGCTAAACCTGCTAAGAATCGAGGGGCTTTTGCTTCCAAAGAATTGTTTCCATGCAGAAATCTGAATGAGCAAAAGAGAGAGCTTTAGGAACTGAAGCAATAAAATCTCCATCAACTTTATTCTTACAAAGGAAAATAGACATAGGTTTCCTTTTTCATTCCCTGTATTATGATCCCACAAAGCCCCTAAATATTCTTGCCTTGCAAATACATTTGAAAGTCAATTCATAAATGCTAACCCTCTTAGTTCAAACATTAGGATTTGAAATTTCCTTTATGTCTTAGCCTTATTTATCTTTTACTATTATAATTTGAGAAAGACTAAACTTTTTTTCTAAATCATTAAATCAATTCAAATTTTCTCAGATACCGTGTCAAATACTACAGTGAGAAAAGTGAACAGAAAACATTTTAAGAATATTTTATGTCTCTATTTAAAGATAAGATTGACCCTAGTCTCATATAAGTTTAAATAAATGTAGGTCATTACAAAATCTGGATCAACTCTCATATTCTGAACCCCAACTTTTACACCTCACATTGAAGATGTACTAGAAAAGAGAATACATACTCAAATGAGAAATTTGTATTTATTTCATAATTACAAATAAGAATTTATTTTAGGAGTGATATGTTTTGTTCAGTATTTATACTTCCAAGTTCTCTTGAAAATAATTGTAACTTGATAAAACAGTTTGGTCCATGAGAAACAGGCTAGTGATTTTTACGAAGGAAGTTTAAGCAGCTGTTATTTGCATTATTACCATATTTTAGATTACTTAATTCCTAATAAGCTGCCTTAGAGCATACAAGAATCAGTTTTGTAAAGATACATTAGAGCATAGTCCCACCCAATCCATTGAGTGTGGCTGCTTTCAAGCTGAAATGACATGGTTGAGTAGTTGTGACAGAGACCATATGGCTGCAACACTAAATTATTTATTATCCTCTCTTTGACAAGAAATATTTTCTGACCCTTGCTCTACGGAAACCCTTACATAGAAACATAAGGGAAAATGTCTAGAAGTGACCAAGTGTTGATTGCTATCACTTCTTACCTTCTGCTTTGTCTTAACCAAACTTCAGTCAGGTTTCCTTCCTTCCTAAACCCCTGAACTATACTTGCCTCTAATCCAGATTAAGCATCAAAAAAAGTAAAATATTCCCACTCCTCACCATCAGCTTCTCCTTAAAAAATCAGCTGACCACAGAAATTACTCCAATGGTCATTTTCCCTTGTGTATCCAATGTCCTCTTAAAAGATTCTGCTTACATCTGCTTGCCCCTCCTTACCCTTTAAATGATAAAAGGCTTTTACTGCTTGCTTTTGATATGATTTCAGATTTCTAAGATTGTGCTACTCTTATTGCAATAGTCTTTCTTTTGAAGGAAAGTCTCTCTGTTTAGGTCTGCATTTGTTTGTATTTGACAGCTTCTGGTGCCATGACTTGGATGGAATGCTGATCCCTTTTTTTACCTAGGTATTCCTGCTGGCTTCTTAACCTTCAGTGTTCTTTCTCCCTGGAGAAATCGGGAACCATGGTGATCAGTCACCTCTCTCAATCCAGTGCTCCAACATTTGTCAATAGTAGCTTTAATTCTATTAAATTGGGCTCTTCCTGGCTGTTTTCTGTTTGAGCAGGGTTTTTCTTTACTCTTTTCTGTCAACATAGGATCTTTCCGGATGAGTCTTAGCTATCTTAAATGGAGGTCCTTGACTCCTTTGGCTGAGTAGAAAATGTCTTGGCTCTTCTCTGATCAAAGAGAATTTTCCTGGGTCTAAGACTTCTTGGATCTTTCTGAGTAGGAATTCATAGCTTGACCTTCCAGCGGGAAATTCGCAGCTTTGTTTTAAGGCCTTATGACTTTCATGACTACTTGTCCAGAAAGGTGCAAGAGTACCTTAGAGTTTGGGGTAAAAGAGTAGCATTGCAGAAATAAATTTGTCAGCTCCTCAACAAGGATTTTGTGAGGCACCCTTTTAGCTCCCAAAAGTTGATTGCACATGTAACTAATTTGTTACTGACTTGCTCTTCTCTATTTCTGTTTCTGCTGAGGGTAACTCTTTACATACTAGGACTGAAAATAAATTAACTCTAGCTAACTAGATGCCTTACTACTATGGCATTAATTTACCTTCAGGAAGCTCTTGAACCTGATGATCTAGAATATTCTTTAAATAATGGTTTCTTTTCTCTTTCTCTCTCCCTTCCTTCCTTCCTTCCTTCTTTCCTTCCTTCCTTCCTTGCATCCTTCCTTCCTTCCTTTCTTTCTTTCTTTCTCTTTCTTTTGTATGAAGGTGCTGAAAAACTGCTCTCCCGATCAAATTTCAATGAGTTCCTTCAACATTATCAATCTACCTTTAGGAAGCTATGCTATTCAATCTCTCAAGTACCATCCATAATTTATTTATTAGGCCAAAGATCTATTTTCTAGTTGGAACATTTGTTTTTTATGCTCATCTGCAAACAGTATAAGCCACAGCTATCTTTCTGTTACATTATACAATGAACAGTTAGGCACCATACATAGTATCCAACATATTTTGTATTGTAGTATTTATTTGACACTGTTTGACTTCTTATTTCACCTCTTATGAAGTTATTCTGCTCTTTTGTTTTTACATAAATATCCACCTATATTGAAATCTCTAGCTCCACTCAAGCCCTAATCTTTCTACTCTGAACTTTCAGAAATTGCAAATCCAAACTTTATTGTTTTTGTTGATGGCACATATTTTTACATCTCAAAAAAAAAGAAAAGAAAAAAAATTAAGATATGTCATTATATATTTTAAAGAATATAAGCCTCTCTTTCACATCGCTGATCTGTAGCTTTACAAGAGTCTACTATTTGGCTAAAATTAAGAGATTTAAAATTTATACAGATAGCAATTGTGATTCAGAGTAGTGCATGATTTTGTTATGTTAACACAGTCACTGGACACTAGCAAAATATAGAAAGCCAGTGTCTGAGTTCTTACAAGTTTGGCTATGGCCAATGAAATAGTGATATTCAAGATGGAAAACAAACTCAAATAGGAAATGTGAGCTCAGAAGCAAAAGAAAGTTCACTATCTGTTACATAAGCTAACCTACCAGGGCATAAAGCTTCTTCACTCTTACATAATCAGATATGATCTTAAATATACTCCAGCTATACCTGATCCTTATAATTTAGGTGCTTAAAACCTCCCAATTCAAAGTTCCTAAACATGAGAAAACCACAAGTTGGATATCTTATCCAACCAGATGGACTTTGGAAACACCCAGAACTTGCTTCAACCGTTTATTGAATTGTAGTCTCTGATGTTTATGAAATCCTTCATCATGGATGAAAAACACTAAATCAGTTACTTCACTAATATTTGTGGGGAAACTTCACTCTCTGTCTGAAGGTCCCTTGCCTCATATGTCAAAAACATAACCCTGGAAAAACTGCTAAGGTAGGACAAAAAGAAAACTCCTTCAGCTCGAACTTTCCTTCTTTAAAAATTAAATTTATTCAACTTCTCAAATTTTAGAGATGTGAATATGTTCTTACTATCATATACATGTTCTCTCATCAGATTGACACTTTTTCTTGTGCAATGGATTGAATGTTTGTATCCTCCTAAAATTCATGTATTGAAATTCTGTCCCTTGAGGTAATGGTTTTAAAGGGTCAGATCATTTCAGAAATGATTAGGTCATTAGGATGGAGCTCTCATGGATGGGATTAGTGTCCTAATAAAATGGGCTTATAGAAGCTCTTTTATCCTTTTCACCATCCAGGGACATGGTGAGATGGTGTCATCTATGAAAACAGGAAACAGGTCCTCACAAGACACAGATTTTGCTGATGCCTTTTAAATGAGCTTTGCATTATACTCTCTCTTCCCTCCCTTTACATGAACTATTCCTCCTTTAATAATTTTTTCATACCTGAAAGGAATCCAGAATCCATGACATTTCTTCACTCCATGTATAGCACAATTGCACAAACTTTCTTTTGATTGCTGGTTATCTTTTCCTTTAAAAACTTCTGGTTTCACCTAAATCCTAAAACCTGATTTAAAGATATCCTTTGTATTGTCCCTAAGGGGCCTTTTTGTTTTTTACTATAGTCTTCAAAGGTAACCTCCTTCTATCTCAGTACTTTTCAAAAAAGGCAAATTGTTCCTACAATATCGTAACTAAGGGCTATTACATGGTCTATATATTTGCAGTTACATCTGCTTTGCCAGTAATAGAAATACCTACACTATTTCTATGGGAGGAAAGAATATGGCCTTGTCCTATCAATCAAATATATCAAAGTGGTACTAAACACAATTTTACCTGGTATATGTGGGACTTTCTTATATGTGACAATCTGATCACTTTCCTCTTCACAATTGAGTGGGACAATATCTCTATATAAAGAGTTCAAAATAATTCCAAGATGTAAATCCATGAACCTTGGATAGGCCTTAAGGAGGCATATTGTATTAGCGGCAGTCATGCCTATTGGTATCTGTCTGCTACTTAAACTGTCCTTTTATCTAGCTAATCTTATTAGCCTTTATCAGATCTTTAACCAGTCTCTATCTCTACCATGACTACACCATTACCCATGATTTAAGTTTTCCAGGCACTAAAAGAGCCAAAAGGTCTATAAAAACATATTAAAACTATAAATTTAGGCAATTAATTCCATTTCCAGAAGGAGGTTGTGATCTTTCTCATTATGTTCTAAAGAAGACTTGAGATAAAAGGCTAAATTATTCTGAGTAGCTTATAAGGCTTGACTGATGCAGCTGACCATGAACAGGAGGGGTAGTTTTTGTGCCAGGAGCTGCTACTGTATAAGTCACTAATGAATTTACTGGAACTCTTGCATCCTCCTTGCTCTGTAACTCAAACTACTAACACCACAGCCAGAGAACCCCTGCTAGTGGTCCTTCACAGTTGTCCTGCGTTGAACATGATCCTGGCTTCTTAAGAAGGTGCTTGAACATTGGTTGTAGGAGACCGCTGGGAATGTTTTCAGAATCCTCTCTGATGTCTATGCTATCACCAAAAATATTCAAACCACAAACTGGGAACTTTGTCAGACTTCCAGTGAGTGCTGTCCTCACTCTATGTCTTTTGAAGATTCTTTGGGCCTAACATCTGTGAATTTCAGCTGGCTCCCTTCTTACCTCAGATCTTGGTTGTAATTATGTGTTCAATTTTTGACAGCTATTTTTTTAAAAAAATATTCCTAGATATACCTCTCTTTAGATGCCAGATCCTTAATATCTTACAATTCCTTTAGTCAGCATGCTGAATGCATGATATAGCTAGTTGTCCCAGGCCAGAAGAACGTGAAGGGCATTTCATTCCTGAGAACTTTTGTAAAACCTAAGCCTCACAATGACTCTTAATCCATCACTAATAATGTTTAAGGACAGACTTTGTCTCTGAAACAACAGAGGGGACTGACTGAGCATTTGCAATGGCCATTTCTTATTTTCTGTTTTGTCTCCACCAAACATTACTTAGATTTCTCTCCTTGCTCCAGACTCGGAGTATGAACAGGAATAAGCAATGATTCCCCAAAATTGTATTCCAACTCTTAACAAATTTTCCTGGGAATTGACTGTCCACAGTAAGACTCTTTTCTTGTTTGACCCCATTAGCCATTTTCCTAGAGTTTCCAATTTCCCCATGTATAGTTTTGCTTGTATTTTATTCCAGAAAATGAAAATCTTTTTCTATTAGATTTTGAGACACTTGCAGATTTCTGAGATTGGTGTGTTCTTCCTATTGCAATATTATTTATTCTGAATGAAATCTCTCCTTTTTCAGTCTGGGTTTGTTTTTATTTTTCACAGGTACTCATTTCAACACAATTCATAACATCAAAATTTTTAAAAAAGAAATAAAAGTGGAGGAGATTAGAACTTAAATGTCTATAAAAAGAAGCGAAAAATAAAGTTGTGGTTTATCAATTTTTAAAATGAAGTAATACCCAGGAAATAAAATAAGTGAACTAGAGCTACACCTACTCTAGAATAACAATTTTTGAATGTATAGTATTAAAGGGAGAAATGAGGGGAGAGAAGACAGTATAATTTAATTTATGCAAAGCCTAAAATGCCCCCTATATCTATATCTTAACAAGATATCATAACAAGATATTCTATATCTTGTTATGTACATACATATGTACATATACATTAAAGACAGAATAAATCTAAATATGTTCCAAATCTAAATATATTCCAACATACATACATATACATTAAAGGAATAATAAATCTAAATATATTCCAACTCTGAGGAGAAAGGAAATGTAGTGTTCGGGCAAAGAGACAAAGTAGATCCAAGATGTATCAGTAAAATTTTTATCTCCGTAAAAGTAAAAATATAATACAATGTTAAGACTCCTAGACGGACACATGGAAATTTGTTATATTGTTCTTTGTATATTTTATGCATTTCAAATATTTTATAATAAACAAAACAAGCATAGAAGGAAACTCTAGAACACCAGAGACTGATGACAGATAAAAAGTTATCTTTGAAGCAATGCTCCCTAGCAAATGAAAGTGCAGTAATTCTTGCTTTGTATTTGGCAAAGGGATTCACTGAGGAGTTCCTAATATCTTGTAGTCAATTCTCTGTTGAAGACTGGGATAGTTTTCCCATGTCTTTAACTCATTCATTCAAAACAGAAATTGTACCTATATCCTTGGATATTTTCAATAGCAAGCCCTTTAATTGTATTGAAACATAAAAATTAAACACATATTCTTTTAAATCAAATGCTGTTTTAAAAAAGGGATATTAGTATATATTATTTATTTGTTCCCTTATTTCAAATAAGGGATTTTGCTAATGCAAAACAGACAATAATTACAGGAATTTAATTCCATCTGCTTTTCCTGGGAAAGAAAAATCAATGCAAAATATTGAAAGGCAGTTATCTTTAAAATTTTGGATCTTATAGCCCTTAGAAGAATATTTTAAAATTATTTCTTCTCACACATTTTAAAATTTGCATGTAATTTTTAAAAAACATGTTTAAATAGATGCCAAGAATTTATTTTTGAAGCCAATAAATTCTGGAATTGACTAATTTTTCTTTTATGCTGGTTCAGTATATTCAGATGAATTTTAGAAGGATTTAAGAAGTGGAGTTAGTTGTGTCAGGGCTCAGGACACAAGACCCTGAAGTATGGCACCTTGGCATATTTAGTATTTTAAGTTGAAGGAAACAGAAACCAAAGAAGTAGGAAGATCTCCTTGACCTTCTCTTGTCCTTTCTTTCGTAAGCGGGCCCTAGAAACTAACACTCTGCACCCGTTTCCTCCTGAAGTGGGCCATAAACTTAAGGTGACCTTCCTTTAAAATAGGTCATGATACTCTCATCTACCAAGAGGAAGGAATATCCTTATCTGTATCTAGGACATAGAACTTAGAATGAAGTTTGAACAAGCAGGCCTTGCTAACTTTCCCGCATTCTGTTAGCATTAGATCATATTGAGACTTGGGCAAAGAACAGGCAGCTGATTATCAAGGAAAAGGAAATGGGTAGATAGCACTAGCCATCAACCAGTTGCTAACACCCCCAGGGAAGGGGAAGGACTACACTTTTCAACACAAGCCATTACCCACTGGGGCTATTCTTTCCTGCCTTTTGGACACTTCTACAGGAAAGAAAGGTGGTGGGTGTCTAAATAAATGCAAGACATCCAAACTTCCAAGGATATCAGCTGTAAGTCCCCTTCTCTAGAAGTCTGTTTCTGTTCTATCCTTTAAATAAAATTTGTTTTCTACTTTGGCCTTGGCATTTCTCAGGTGTTTAATCCTCAACACTGAGAGAATGAGGACCTGATCCTGATTTTCAAGACCAGTATTAATATCTTCTTCTGTCCAGTCACATTTCTCCACAACTATCCACTGTTTTCGCCAGGCTTTGCATAAATATACACAGATTTCCCTGTTTCGTTTCACCTTCCTTTCCTTGTGAGGATTCCTATTGAAGTAAAACATATTAAATAAATATATAACCTTTTCTCCTGCTCATTTACTTTGTCAGTTTTTCTCTCAGGCTCAGCCAGAAACCCTAGAGAGCTGAGGAAAGTTTCTTTCCCTAGAATTGAAAGATTTCAAATATTCTGAAATATCTGAAATGAATAAAACATTTCTGTTGAAGAAAAAACTCTAATTAAAATCCCTTTCATTTTAAAATTTTTCAATATTAAACATTATGCTTGTTAATTGGTACAGTTCATTTCTTTTTTTTTTTTTTGGTACAGTTCATTTCTTTGGCTGCATACATTCCATATGTATACTTTGCACCATTTGAACTTCTTTATGGCATTAAAAGCACTCTATTTCCTAATACTAAGATGCAGTTAACATTTTCACAAGTGAAAACTTTCTCAAACTCTCTTCAATCACTGTATCAACAAATTTACTTGCAATCTCACTTAATATTCTTTTAACTCAAAAGTTTATTCCAAAAGTTTGTATCTTGAAATTTTATGTGATTTTGTTGTTCTGTTTGTCTCTTTTGCATTACAGTTTTCACTTTATTTTCGAACACAAGTTCGATGAGAGAACCTGGAGAATCTTCCAGATTGCAGATGTTATTAACCTGTCTTACAGCAGAAACTTCATGTTTTCTTTGTAATTGTGATCAATCTTTTCAGTCAGTGGAGGAACAATCTGTCCTGACTACTGTTTCAGGAGGAAGAATTCCATCCAAATGGTTAGGAGCCAGTTTCATTTAACCATACAATGAAGCCATTGCTGGGTGAAATGGTGCAGTACTTCCCCCTTGGGAATTGAGAACTCTAAACAAGCAAACCTGAAAGTTGCTACAGGAAGCAAATATTCTGATCTTATGTTATTAGGTATGATAGTTTGATGCTATATTAAATTTCGGATGTTTTATAAGACATCCTCTGAGGTTTTGTTTTTTTGTTTTTGTTTTTTTTTTTTGGTACCAGGGATTGAACCCAGGGCACTTGACCACTGAGCCACATCCCCAGCCCTATTTTTGTGTTTTATGTAGAGACAGGGTCTCACTGAGTTGCTTAGCGCCTCGCCATTGCTGAGGCTGGCTTTGAACTTGCGATTCTCCTGTCTCAGCCTCCCTAAGTGCTGGGATTACAGGTGTGCGCCACAACTCCTGGCTCATTCTTTGAGTTTTTGAGTGGTGATCTATCAGAAAGAAATATTATTGGAGAGGAAGGAAAATCCATGTGTCTGTTTGATCAAGGGAGAATATTTTCCACTCTGTGATGAAATAAGTATAATGTAAAAAAATGGCCATAAGGTTGTGTGCTTTTATATCTAAGAAGGGGCAACAAATGAAGGGTCTAGTCTTCTCAACTGTTGGGAAATTAGGTATTCTGCATAATCATTAATCAGGGTATTCTTGGGAAAAGAAAGTACATTGTTGTTGAGTTCATGCATAGCCTCTATTCCTACCAAAAAAGGTACTTTATTCATAGGTTCATTTTGCAAATATTAATATGGCTAAGAAAGTACTTTCTGACATTCATAGAGTATGTACTTTTGTCTGAATTATTATGAAGAATCCACTCTATAGAGGATGTCATTTGTTAGGGACTTACATGATACACAAATTTCTTCAATGTCTACCAATTTGGAAAGGTCTCTCCATACATCTTCCTAAGATTTGCCCATCATCAATTTTTCATTCTGTTCTTTTCAATTTTCGGACTATCCAGCCAATTAACTAGCAACTCCTTATAATCAGTATAGATTCATGTTTCTGGACATCTAATTCTAAAGTGGACAATCAAACGTTAATGTCCCATTAAAACATGTCCATTTTGAACATTTCACTACACTACTTTAGAATTTTCTTTGAATGAACTATGATGTTTTATCTGTACATTTTTGGTAAGATTTGCATGTAATACAGAGTTATATCTAATCCATGCTTTAGGTTTACTACCTTAGTCAATGGTATTAAGACACACCTTTACTCCAAGAACCCATGAACATAGATTGAAAAAAGAGGAGGTGATGGCAAAGAAGTTGATACCAAAAGAATCTGAATCACTTTTATATATTACTTGTACCTTCAGGACATGACTAATCTCTTAATTAAACAGAACTGTGCTGGAATTCTCTTATTTGTGGTGGCTATAAGTTCAATATAACATTCCCGTTTGTTATGGATATTTTAATTATCATTGACTCTGCTGGATCATAACAACCACATGGTAGAGCGGTTTGAAATGCAGCCTGAACTTACTTTAGAATGTTCTCTTGCTCTGTTCCTCACTTGAAACCGACAGCTACTAGTGAGACTCTACATGGATAAAAGAAGCATACTCAAACATGGGAGTGTTGTCTCCAAAATCCACACAATGTCTCATGAATGCTTTGTGTGTGTGTGTGTATCATGTAATGTACATAGACATTCTCTAGACAGCCAAACTTTTAGATGGGAGATTGTGGACCACCTCATTTATATAATGATATGCTAACTTTTTGAAAAATTTATCATCCTTTCTCTAATCTTTGTGTCTTAGTAAGACATTTAAAATACTTGTTATTTCTTGCTCACAGACTTAATCTGTGTAATATGGTCCACGTAGAGCACAGCTATGATGATTTCTGGAATGACAAAATAATAAAGACCTCTGTTGATGATATTATGACATAGGACAATGGAATTGATGCAGGTCTGGGACAAGATTTTGAACGACTAATCTTGGCTTTATTGATTATAAGCAAATTGCTTTTTATGGTTCTCGATAAATGGTATAGAATGAAAGGCATTATCTAGGTATATTGTAACATATTGGGATATAGATACTGGATGCTAGAAACCATCTTGATTTGTAATAATCAGATACTCTATGTGAAAAAGTAGCTGCCACATGATTGTTTCTAATGGTTCACCGTCATTCTCCGAGACATAAGCCTTGCATTCAAAATCCAAATTGACGAGTAAAGGTGGGGGTAGGGGTAAGTAGGCGTCTGCCTCAGATGATTTTAAATGAAGGAAAGCTTATTTCCTCAGAAAGCAAGCTACTTCCACTGTTAAGAGAGGATCAAAGTGACTCGGGAGCTCAAGATTATTTCAGGATCATTCTCATTCTCTATTAGTGTCTTAACCTTCACACAGAAAACACTGAAGACTGAATTTGACTGGTATAATTTAGCAACAATTGCAATTAGATTTTAATTTTGATAAATGTTCAACAATTTTAGCATCATGGCTGCAAGAAATAAGAAATTCATTTAGCCTGTCATGGAAATTCTGTGGTTGTCAGACAATTTCTGGAACTGAGATTAAAGGACACAATTTTGTCCTTTTATTTTTGTAAATGATCCTGTACACTCAGTTAAAACCTTCCCACACCAGAGTTCTTATAGTCATCATTACTGCCATGTAGATTAAGTATGGCATCCATTTAAGCTCTCAAGAAACTTGCTTCAGTTGACACTTCATTACAATTAGCGTGAATTTATATCTTGACTGTCCATAATGTCACTTCATGTCATTGATTGCTTACAATATATTTCCCATTGGCAAGTATTTTAGAACTCTGTTAAAGATCAAACCAATCTTGAATTCACATCTTTGCAGATTAGTCTCATAGTAAAACTCCCAGTACCAATTTTATATTAGTAGTGGGCCAGTCAGGAGCCACAAACCACAGTACAATTTGAATAGGGAAATGTTAGGAAGAATTATCAACAACAGGTAATTGCTCTAATAGTACTTAGCCACCATCAGTAAAGAGGACTCAAGTATGCAAGGATATCAGCCAAAAAAAGAAGTTACCATCCTTAGGAATAAAGCAGAGGATACATTTAAGGAACAAAACTGAAAGTGTACTCTTCACTGCCAGACCTTTTGAGAGAGAACACCACTTTGAAACACTAGGTGGTTAAGATATAATTTAAGTCATAAAACTCATGGGAATCTCTTGGAATGCATCGCTATGGAGTGGGAAACAGCCACATAAAGATTTCATTCTGTGAAAGTGGCTAGAGTCTATCCTCTGTAGTGCCAGACAAGGCTACTCATGGGAAGACATTTTATCTAGAATCCATTAGGAACCACTGGTATGCCAGGTGGGAGGGTGGTTTCTATGAGCAAATGCAGGCATGAAACTTATGGGGAATCACCTATGATAAGTGGTATACTAGGAAGATTGTCTGGGATGTGGGTGTGCTGTCGATGAGGATATGCCATGCACTGACGGCAGCTTGTTGCAGGGTGTGTTAGCATGCCTATCACAGGAAGCAGGAGAAAGTTTCTTTCACACTATCTCTCCAGTACCTTCTACTGGTAAAGTCTAAAATCATGCTCCCTGGCAAGGAAGAAATGTTCCAGTATTATAAACAGAACAATGAAGGGTATATATGGAGCCAAGCGGTTATATACTGACACATTAGTCATTGCAAGGAATAGAAACAAATGCCTCAAAATTAAGAGAAATGTAGTGTAAATTAACCAGTGGTGATACAGATTTGGCACTGGCAGACGAGAACTTTATGATTGCTATATTCAAAAACAAAGAAAAACATTATAAAGGTTAAGAAACTAACTGGAATCTGTAAGAAATCAAATGAATATTCTAGAACTAAAAATATAATGAATTAAATTAGTTTTTATTAAAATTTCAAAGATATAAAAACTAAGAATTCAATTGAATCAGTTAGCATTACGAAAAAACTTGAAACTACGCCTCACAGTAGAAAATATACAAATGAAACACAAAAGAGGTAAAAGGGGTTAAGGCGCAGTGGTAGCATGCTCGCCTAGCACGCGTGAAGTGCTGGGTTCGATCCTCAGCACCAAATGAAAATAAAATAAAGATACAACTAAAAAATAAATATTTTTAAAAAAAGAGGTAAAAGAATGAAAAATTCAAAGAAAATTTTTTAAAAAATTCCAACCTACCAACCATGACATGATACAGTGGAAAAATTAACATATATTTAATAGATATCCCCTGAAAGGAGAGGAAAGACTGAGCTGGAAAGGAAAATAAAGATATACTGGATCAGCATTTACATTTATGAAAAAGTACAGCCACACAGTTAAGAAGCTTACTGAGTTCTGAGTGAGATAAACAAAAAGAAAACACAGAAGGCTATAATCAGACTTCGGATAAAAAGGACAATAAGAAAGTATGTAAAATTCAGGGGAAAAAAAGACACCTCTGCAGGCTGAGGTTGTGGCTCAGTGGCAGAGCACTTGCCTCCCATGTGTGAGGCACTGGGTTCGATCCTCAGCACCACATAAAAATGAACAAAACAAAATAAAAACACTGTGCCCATGTATAACTAAAAAATATTTTTTTTTTTTAAAAAAAGACACCTTTGCCAGAGTAAAGTCAGGATGAAAAGCTGAATATTTGGCTGGAAAGTAAAAAAATGACATTTTTAAAAGATAACTGCTAGGATAGGTCAAAATGTCTCACAGAATCATCTTTCAAGGCTAACAGCAAATGTTAAATATTTAGACAAGTAAGCAAGCAAACAAGCGAAACTGTGAGAATTTATTTCCATTACACTTTCAATCAAAGCTTCACTGAAATTGTTAAAGGTAGTATTGGAAAGGAAATGACACTGGGCTAAACTAATATGTACTGACTAAATAAATGTACAATAATAACATATTGTGGGTATAATGTATATGAGAAATTAACATTTTCACTCTTCCTGAGTGTGATTATTTAGCTGATGTTGGATTTACCTTCCTATTATAATTTTTTTTAAAAGCTAGGCAAAACTCCTGGTAGTCACTGAACCGTGATCAATTCATTACATCTATAATCTTTGCTTTAATCATGAATTGAACCTAATAATTCTCTTCATTTTCCACATCAGAAATTTTATCAATTTGCTTCATAAAAACTTGAGCCCAAGAAGAAAGCACCCATCTTGCTGGGTACAGAAAATAATAATCTGAGTGGAGATATCAGGAAGTTGGTGTCTGGCAGGTCAGGTATTATGAATAAAGTGCCCAGGAGGAACATCAAAAATATTCCTTAGATCCTTGGCCAACTGTTAATATATTAAGCAAGACTGAAATATCTAGCAGAATATGAATTTTAGGATTAGAGGACATAGAAAAACAGAATTTTCTGCAATACCAAGTAGCTTTAGGAAAAGCTCAGACTTTAACATGAGACCTAAGAATGACAGTTCTCTAATAGGTTACAACTGAAATAAAGCCATCTACCAAGTCTAAATCTATACCTTAGCAAGATCAGAGTAACACAAGGATAAAATTACCCAATAATTCCAATAAAACAACATCTAACATTCTTCAGAAGGATTTAATTTAAGCCAGAATCACTGAATAATAGCATGGATAATTTGCAGCTTTCATTTAATAAATCAGGCACAGAATAGGAAACATTAATGATAATCAAAAGATTGAAGTGCATTGATATAGTAAACAAATATTGGAGCCAGCAACCAAACATTAAAAATGACTATGATTATTCTTTTAGACATTTTAGGAGGAAAATGTATACCACTTATAAAAAGAGTATAATTCAGTGTCTGTAAAAAGTGAAATTGGCAGTCTATAACAGCAAAATGGCATACATGAAATTAAACACTCATTGGAGGGCTAAATGACAAATAGAAACAGAAGATGGAACACACACATAAAAATACCTTGAAGAAACCGGAATTAAAATATAAAGAAAAAAGATAAAAACTAACAGAATAAACGTTACAGAATTTTGTGAAAAAATGTGATAATTTACAAAAAACTTTTTAAGATAGCTTGTAAGAGTACAAAAGGGCTAACATATTTGGAGTCCTGGAAGAAAAGAAGAAAGAAACAACATTTGAAGAAACAATAATAGGAATCTTCGAAATCTAATGAAAGATAGAAAACCACAACTTCAAGGTATTCAAAGAACTGTAAGCACCATAAATATAAAGCAATCCCCAGCTTGACTAATCATAGTTAAATTGCAAAAAATCAATAAATAAAAAATGTTAAAGCTGCTTGAAAATAAAAATTATATCACCTTAAGGGGTACAATAATAAGATGAAAGTTTGGATTTTCATCATAACTAGAGAAAGCACAAGACAATGAATTGATATCTCCAAAGTGTTCAATGAAGTAAAGAGATCTCCAATACAAGGCTCTATACCTTTTGAAGAGATCTGTCATAAAACACAGCTGATGTAGAATCACAACATCAGAAGAATGAGAAGTTATATACTTCATTTATGAATAATGTGTCAACATGCATTCTACTGTCATGTATAACTAATTACAACAAATTCAAAAAAACGTTTGTGAAAAAAAGTCTTATGGATGAGAAGCAGGCATTTGGCAAAAAAAGACCACGATTAAAAAAATGAACTGCTGAATGAAGACAATACAAAACCAAAGAAAAGTAAGTTTGTTGATACTAGTCCTAAAATAAGATAAATAGTAAAGTAATTCCCCTGAGAAAGGAAAATGAATTAAGGTAACTGAAATGAAGAGTAAAAAAACATTTAAAGAAATGAACATGTAGTGATTTCTTAATTTAAGTGAGTTTCACTGTAATTTGTAAAAAAAAAAAAAAAAGACTCATAGTCGTTAGAATTATGAGATAAGGAATACTCAAATTGTTCATGTGCCAGCTCTTATTACAGTGCCAATACCTACAGTGAGAGTAGCTTTATTTGACATTTCTGGAATGGGCAGTACTAGCTTGAAATAGTCTCTGTTTTGTTCTAGAATCTGTTCTTTCAGAGAAAATTGAAATACCTGTTTTCCTCACTACATTAGTTTAGCTCCTCTCTGGTGAAAACAATTCAGAATATGATAAAAATTTCAGAATGTAATGGGTGGGAGGTGAATAGTAAGGATTTAGGAAATTTTAATGATTGGTAGGTAAGTGGTTCTTAGAGTGCAACTAAAAATGTTATCAGAATATTAATTATATCATAAAGGGAATTCTTTTGGTAGTCTCTTTGCTTTTCGATCCTGTGGGATGATCAATAATATAAAAGTTTCTATATAAGTTAGTCTACTAATCAAGAAATCTTACAAATTGGCCACTCCCAGTAGCTTGAAGGATGGTTAATGGTAATTATCCAGCAAAAATGAAGATACTATTGAGCATGTAAAATCTTAAGAAGCTGAGATTAGATGCTATTATTTGCCTTTAAAAAATAGGAGATAAGGCCTGGGATTGTGGCTCAGTGGTAGAGCACTTGCCTAGCACATGTGAGGCACTGGGTTCAATCCTCAGCACCACATAAAAATAAACAAAATAAAGGTATTGTGTCCACCAACAACTTAAAAAAAAATAGGAGATAAACTTCAGAAAGTACCAGTACTATATATAATTCCTCAACAAATGTATTTCCTGTTCCTTTTCATAAATATTTTATTTAAATAAAGCTTTTAACATAGTAAAAAGTGCAATTATTGTAATATATATCTTTTTTTTGAATTTAAGTAAATGCTGATTCACAGAATCCATAAAATACCATTTATTTGGGGTTTAAGCAAGAAATTTAAAGTTGCCTATGAACCTCAGGGGAGATAGTCTTTCATTCAGTCTCTGAAATTGTTAATGTGAATAAAATATAACAAAATTTCACTCAAAAAGATCTTGAAATTGTTTACAAATGACTTGGAATGTAATTTCAATTTTTCTAGTATCTAAGAATATGGAAGGATGAAATTGCTACTCAGTATTTGAAATAAAAGCCTATTTATCTCTTGCTCAGTAATGGTTTGTGCTCACAAGATGCAGTATCTCTGCACAAAGAATATTATTGATCTTATATGTGAGCTACATCTAAGTCCTGCATTTTGGGAACAAATATATCAGAAATTGGGGGACTTTTAGAAGCAAAGATATATAAGAATTGAATAACTTTTAGCCTCAATTATAGAATCATGACTGCCATGACCAAAGGAAGGGGCTGTCTATTAATAAAGCTGTTCAAATTCTCATTTGATTATTGGGAATGTTTTACAATCAGTTTTGGAAATTTATAATTATTCAGGCTAAACAATATCCTATATTCCAGTAAGAGAACAGAAGGTTTTATGCTCAAGTACAACAATAAGAAAAGAATATACCTTTGGATAATTACAAATGATTAGAAATGCAGATTTTCCATCTCCATTGTCTAAAATTCTAATTGATAATAGTAACAGAGGAAAAGAAATTCCAGGTTAGTGGTAGAGATATGAAGATAAAACTGTTGTGTGGAGCCAGGAAAAAATTGTGGGACTCAATTCCAGTCCCACCAAACACCTAAGGCCATAGGAGCTCTATGCAAAAATAAAATTAAAACTCATTTCCTCTATCTCCCTTCATTGCAAATTAATCTTCTTGATAAATTTATTTTATACTGTGAACATCTAGAATGTTTATCTATGGGATTTTTAAATATATATATATATGTGTGTGTGTGTATATATATATATATATATATATATATATATATATATATATATATATATATATATGTATATCCTCTCCATCATTTTGGTAGGAGAACAACAGGATTTTCCAAGGGGGTTTTGTGGTTTGTGATTCTATTACACTCTTCAGCAAATATTATTTATGGAATTTCCCCTTGTTCTGCAAATTGAGCCATATACCATCCATAGTAAAGTGCTTGCCCTGGAGGAACTCAAATAGGGCAGCTCTAATAGTCTATTTTGTTTTTTAAAGTGTCGGCATTCAGTTTATTGGAAGGTACATGGTGAAACAGTACTTCCCCCTTTTCAGTAAATGATGCCACATTTCTTGTTGTTTTCCAATTTTCTGGCTCTCTATAGTGCTCCATGACTTTCCAGCCACAATTGAGACTGTGCTTGGAAGTTCATTAGTCAATTCCCTCAATGCCCAAGGATCCATTTTATTTGATCCTGCTGGTTTATGTATGTTCACATTTTTAAAAAAGTATTCCCTGGTGAGTTTTACTCAGTAGTTATTTTTTCATTTCTTTCCAATTCTGTAAACTTCATTTTCTTTGCCAGAGTTGCTTTCTTAGGTTGTTTTACTGTCTCATTTTTTTTCTTATTTCCTATGAAACATGGGCCTTAGAAAAGTAGCTAATTTTCTCATCACTTCAGAAAAACTACTTCTTTCTATACTTTTTATTTTTGCCTTAGAATGTATGCTTTCTAGTATTACTTTGAATTCTATCATTATAAGTACACTTTTCCCCTTACCTTAGATTCTACTCCCTTTATTTTCTTTATATTTGTGCTTTACCAGCTAAGTGCATTGGTGTTCATCCCTCTATTCATTAGCATATGGATATCACACTCCCAACTTTTTTGTAACTGTGACAAGTACCTGAGAAAAACAACTTAGAGAAAAAGATTTCAAAGGATCAGTCTGTGTTTGGTTAGCTCCATTGTTTGGCCTGAGGTGAAGCAGAACATCATGATGGGAGGGTATTGCAGAGTAAAGCTGTTCAGCTTATGGGAGCCAGGAAGCAAAGAGAGCTGATAGATAGCTAAGTAGATGATAGATAGAAAAATGGATGGATGGATGGATGGATGGATAGATACAGACAGACAGACAGACAGACAAGGAGAGAAAGGGGTGGCAGACAAGACATACCCTTCCAGGACACAGTCTCAGGGACCTCCTCTTCCAAACATACCCTACCACCACAATTTCCACCACCTCCAGTGGGCCATTCAGCTATCCATAGATTAATTCACTAATGAAGTCAGAACACTCATGATTCTATCACTTCCACTATATCAGTCTATTTCAGCTTTCATATTAGGACTCTTTCATGAATACTTTGTTTGAAAAATGGAGAATAAATATTAGAAGTGAGAGAATTAACTGAACTAATATACACACAGTTTTTTGGAGCTGTGTTCTTGGCCTCATAGATTGACGATTACCCTTCCACTTAAAAAATTATTGCTGGTAACCAAAGTTAATTCCAACTATGATTCATACAAGTGTTAGGCATTCATCTCATGTTCTAGGGAAGTTTATAGTTGCCTTTATAGTGTCAAATGGCTTCCTACAATACTACTTAGCTTCTAATCTGTACATTCTTTTTTTCCATCCAAAGATACTGCAAATTTTTTCATTTGAAAATAGAATCACATTCTTACTGGGTTTATTTCATGTTTTATTGTCAGTTATAATAGGTCAAAGTTTTGGTTAGGGTACTGAATAGATGACAAAATATGAGCTGAAAATGGAATAAGTGCCACACATACTACAGTATACACTCAAAAAGAACATCACAATAAAGTGTTCAATGGCAAAAAACATTTCCATATGAGGTATCAACTCTCATCGACAAGAATTTATATTATAATCTATCATTTTAGCTATAACTGGCTAAGATAATAAGACTACAAAACACAGAGAAATTATGTAATGGTGCTATTGTCCTTTAGTATGTGCATATGCATTTAATCATATATATTTTCATTTTATCTCTTAATATTTACATATATGTGCATATATATGTGTGTGTTTGACATTGATGAATGTACTAGACAAATCAAATTATATGCATATGTAAAATATGAAGAGTTGTTAACCGTGGTTCAAAAATTTCCACTAACATTTATTGGGAACCTGTTCTATATATCATCAAGCTGTGTATATTATCTCTCTTAATTATCATGATTACATAGAAAATGTGATTTCAGCAGGATGCATAGTATATCAAAATAGAACAAAACGGTATATTAGCATTGTCCTTGTGTGAGTCAAAAAAATAAGAAAGAACTTTTCCTGGCTGGGGGTATGGTTTGGTAGCACAGCATTTGCTAAACATGTTCAAGGCCCTGAGTTCAATCTTGAACAACACATACACACCACACACACACACACACACACACACACAGTAGCAAAAAAATTAAAGAAGTTTGGGGATTTTGTGGGATATTAAAATATATTTTTATATTTTATTAGTACATTATAATTACACATAGGTATGAAATTCACAGTGACATATTCATATATATGCACATAGTATAATTTGCTTCAATACATTCTCTAGGTTTCTTTTTCCCTCCCTCTCCCTCTTCCTCTTTCTCTACTCTTCTGGTCTTCCATATATGCCCCCCACTCACACTTTTGCATTATAATTTTACATAAAAGTGGAATTCATTGCAATACACTCATATATGCATATAACTTAATTTGGTCAGTTTTATTCCTCTGTTGTCCCCCTTTTCCTCTCTTCTTCCTTTCCCATTGATCCCCTACCTCTAATGATCCCCTTTCCATTTTCGTGAGATCCCTCTCTTGTTTAAATTCCTTTTGTCTCCATCTTCCTCTTATGATAGAAAACACTTTCCTTGACTTTATGAATATGGTTTATTTCACTAAGCATGATGTTCTCCAGCTCCATCTGTTTTCCAACAGATGATATAATTTCATCTTTATTGTTGAGTAGAACTCCACTATACATATATACACCATATTTTCTTTATCCATTCATCTGTTGAAGGGCACTCTTCTGATGGATGAATAATATCCAGAATATATAAATAATTGAAAAAGTTTAATGCCAGCAAAACAAAAGAAATAGCTCAATCAATAATTGGACAATTGAGCTAAATATACATTTCTCAAAAGAAGAAATGCAAATGGCCAAAAACATATAAAAAGTGTTCAACATTCTTAGGAGTCAGGGAAATGAAAATCAAAACAACACCAAGATTTCATATCATCCCAGTTAGAATGATGGACATTGAGAATATAAATAATGATAAGCACTGGCAAGGATATGGAGAGAAAGGAATGCTTATACCTGTTGATGGACTGCAAATTAGCACAACCAGAATGGAAATCTGTATGGAGATTTCTCAAAATATTAGGAACGGAACCACCAAATGACCCAGCTATTTCACTCTCCAGTATTTACCTAAAGGAACTGAAATTAGCATACTATAGTGATACACATATTTCAATGTTTCTAAGCAGCACAATGCACAATAGCCAGGCTATGATAACATAATTTTTTTAAATGATAAAGGGAGCATTTGCCGTTACTCAGGAAAAGTAGAAAGCAAATAAATAATGCAGTTTGAGAAAAAGAGAATGCATTAATTCTTAAAATCCAAATTACAAATGTGAATTCTGAAATAGGGAGAGATATAATATTGAAAAGAAAATTATCAAAGATATAGATTATGTTCCAAAGTTAAAGTATAATTGAAGTTCCCATCATATGGCCACACTGTGACAAAAAAAGGCCATATCCTGACATCAGTTTGTAAACCTAAACTCCTAGAACATAAACAGTAAATAAACTACTAACAATCACTCAAACAAAAAAAGTGAAATATCTGACCTGAATTACAATCTCCTAAAGGAAAAGAATCAGGCTAGCATAAACGTGGCAGGCAACATCAGATTCTAGAAACCAATAGATTCAACACTGAATTCTGTATCCAACAATATTTTACTCAAGTATGAAGGCATACTATGTATAATTTAAGATATCAAAAATTCTGAATCTCTCAATTTTTAATTTTTCTTTTTCTAGCACAAAATTTATCAGATATTGATCACATTCCCAGTTAATGAGTATAGTTGTAAAGTACATTTTTATTTTTTATCTATGTACTTCCTGACTTTTTGTGTACTGTAACCCTAACATAATTTATCTGTAAAATCTTTATTTAAATACAGTCACTATTATGTCTTATGCATGCCCTTTTCTCAGCTTATTTTATCTTTATATGTATTTATTAATTTAACTATTTGTGACATTATTTTTATGAATGGGCTTTCACATTTACATAGGTGATATAAGCTACTAAATTAATTCTTCTCTTTAGTCTCTTGACTCAAAGGATTGTAGAGATTTTTTCATGATGATGTATGGAGATCTAATCAGTTTTTGATGATTTCTTATTCTACACTTATTACATGGCACAAGTCAGGTATAAAACGAAAGAAATTAAGCTTTGTGAGTAAAGCAGCATTGTAATTCTGGGAGGAGAAGAATAATCCTTTCAATAAGTAGTGCTTGGTCAATTAGATATTCATATACTACTAATAATCTCTACCTGTACTCTACACAAAAATCAACTAAAATAGATTATAGACTCAATATAAATAATAAAGCAATAAAGCTTCTAGGAGATACAGTGGCTAATAACTTCAAAAGGTCTGGGAAGGATAAGATTATTACAAACAAGATACAAATAACACCAATCACTAACAATGATAAGGTGCACTTAATTAAAATTCAGAAATCCTTTTAATAAAAAAGCATCATTAATCAAACCAAAAGTAAAACACAGACTTGAAAATATTTGTTATAAATTGAATTGTGTCTCCCCAAAATAAATGCATTTGGAGAGAATCTTTAAAATGATTAAATTAAGGTAGAATTTAAATTAAGGTAAAATTAATAATTATAGTGAAGCCTCGAAGGATAAAATTTGTGTCCCTATAGGAGGGACACAGGAGTGTGCTCAGGTAGAGGAAAGGTCATGAGATGATGCAGTGGGAAGGTGGCCATCTGAAAGTCATGAAGAAAGGACACACCAGAAACCAACCCTGCCAGCACCCTGTATTTGGAACCCCCAGAACTGTGAGAAGAGAAATTTCTACTGTTTAAGCCACCCAGTCCATGCTATTCTGTAATGAGAGCCCAAGGAGACTAATTCAATAACCATAGCATAATAGAATATTAGCATATAAGAATGTAGAAAGAATGTTTACAAATCAAAAGGTGGAAGACCAACAATCTGATTTAAAATGGGCAAACAACTTATACTTCATCAAACAAAATATTCAAAAAACAAATAGCTTGTGAAAAGATGCTAAGGATAAGTTATCAGGAAAATTCAAATTAAAAGCACTGATGTAACACTTCATACCTAAAATGGTTAAAATCTAAGTGTTTGCCAATACTAAATATTACCCAGTGTGTGGAGCAACTGAAACTGTCATACTCTGCAAAGAGAATTATAAGTTGATGCAGTATTTTTTCCTAACTCACAATATATAGTAAGTAAGATAAATATAAATAATTTTTACTCTGCAAATTCTTCTAGGTGTGTGCCTCTCTCCATCAAAGGACACATACAAGAAACAGCTTTACTCATAACAAGCAAATACTAGAAAGAACATAAATGTCAGTCAGAGTGAAGGAATGCAGTCTAGTTTTCAAACAATGAATGCAGTCTAGTTTTCAAAAATAAAGAGAAAATAAACTGTAGGTATGATTAACATCACAAATGCATCTCACAGCCATAATAATATGTGAAAGTAATTCTCCATGAGTGTGCATACTACAGGTTTATTCTTTGGAAATTCAAGAATAGGCAAAGCTAGGCTAAGGTGATAGAGGGAAGTGTCTTCAATATAGTGCAGAAACTCTAAGAGAAATGGCCTATTCTTGAGAATAGAAATGAGATTTTATGAATGCCAAATAAGGTTACAGAAATGCATGATATAAAAAATGTGAAGAGCATCCAACTGAAAATATAGTTGGTGATTGTATATGTGATCCAATATTCTATTTGGCATTGCAAAGTAGATTACATAAATATAAAGTTGATTAATCAATGATCTTAGTAAAGCAAATTTGGAGGTGTGGAGATAATTACCAGAGTAATTCAGGAGAGAGAAAGTTGAGAGTTAAAGTTTGATTCCTCTTTGGAGCAGAACTTGGAATGCAGAAAAACAAAGCTTTTTATTCTGTATTATATAATATTATAAATGATGCATGTCTTTTACTGATTATCAAAGAGCTATTTTATATTGCTTATCAACCATTCTTGCACAAAATAACATAAATGGTAAAACCTATTTGGTAAGCAATCAAACAATAGAAATTGAAGTCAAAACACAGATACCCTTTAGCCTAGCAATTCCACTAACAGAAATTCTTCATGCAGATATTTTTTCATAAGAGTACAAGGATATAGGTAGAAATATTCACTGCAGTATTGCAGTAAACAAGATTGCTATCTTTCAGTAGAAACTGGTTAAGTGATTTTGCTGCAGCTATACACTGGATTATTCTATTTTATTCTAATCTTTACTGTTTTGGAGTACTTATTACATTGTTAGAAAAGATATAGAATGTTTATATGTACTATATTATTATATGTTACATTAATATGTTATACTGTATGTCATTTGATCTCATGTAAATAAAGTCTTATTATGAATGCAGATATATAGGTATATATGCACATATATACATACACATATATATACACACAGCACATATATGCAAAAGCTATTTTTTGGAACAATTGGAAAGTAATTATTAATTGTGTTCTGGAAATGACACTAACAAAGGTAACAAGATGGGGGACTTGGGGGTTATGTTTCCTTCTTTATTGCACAAATTATAATTCTGAAAAGGACTTCTAATTCAAATTAAGCAATATTTAAATAATTTAAAAGTAGTCTGATCATTCATCTTTGTATGTTTCTGCTTAGTTTCTTGTATTCAGTAGGCTCTCAATAATGGTTAAGTGTATGAATTCCAAAAGAAACATGCCAGCAGAAAGTCACCTCTATTACATGACCCAAATGGAGGGCTCTAAGTATAGGCTGAAGAACTCAACAGTGATTTTCTGTCTAAAATATATTCTCACCGAAGTAGCAGTTAAACAACATTAAATGCCTTAAGAACTAATTGAAAAGATGGTCAAGGTCCTTGTTAGAGTGCATGTGTGGGTGAATTTCATTGTAATTAGACTTAATGAGGCTATTAGCTCTATGTGTACACACTGCTATAGTACTGGCCAAATGACACCAAACCTGGTATAGTTCTGCTCAATTTGAATCAAGATTACTCTTTTCTAGGCATAAATTTTATTCAGGACAGAAGCAAAATGGGAAATGACATAAAGGTAGAAAGTAACTGGTATTTCCCCCTTTATCTTTTTCCCAAATAGCTATCGACAGCCATTTCTTTCTATATTCTTTATGGAATGGAGCCACTTTATCACTCTGTTCAAATAGATCATGGTTTACAATATAACTCCTGAACCCAATACCTTTAATTATTTCAGACATAAAGTGAGATCCTAACCTGAGCTGTAAATGTTAGTAGGGCAGTGGGTAGGAGTAGGAGCTTAGCTCATTGTTCAATGTCCTGGTTTGAATCTTAGCTCCATCAATAATCAACTCAGAACTTTCAGGTAAGATATTTAACCTTGCTGAACTTCATTTACTCATTTTGGAAGGTTGACAATAATTTCTAGCCAATACATTTGTGGCAACAATTAAAGTTTTTAAAAAGATATCTGCAGAGAGCCTAAAAGTAGTGGTAGAATGTAAAATAAAATCAGACATAACTATATCATAAGATAACTATATCTTCTCCTGGGAAAGTGGTATTTTTGTTGTTTAAAAAAATGAGACCAATAGGATGATTATTTTTGGAAGGATTATGATATATTCTGGAGAGAAGGGGACTGTTCTGTAATAAGCTTTCTAGATTCTGGAAAGGATCCTGAAGATCATAAAAGATCTCTTTAGATTTTGCATACCATGATTTGCTCTTCTTTACACCAGCAAGTAATTATGTTACTCTAGAAATCCACAGATTAGAGAATATATATAAGATTATTGCATAATACAGAAAAATATTCAATAACTAAATTTTCCTGGGAAGCTTGCCTTTAAAGCATGAATTATGTGATCTCATGCCTTGATTTCAAAGAGAAGATAAAAACCCTCTGTTTTGATTAACATACCCATTAATTTAACAAACATTTACTGAGAACTTACCTCATGTCAGATCTTCCATTGGCAAGAAAATATAAATAATTCTTACTATCATACAGCTTTTAGCCCACAGGGAAAGGGACACAATGAAAAGGTGAACACACAAATAAATCTACAAAGGATAATTATAATACATGATATGAGCCAAAAAGAAAAAAACAAAACAAAACAGGGAACAATGACAGAGGAATGAAAGCTGTGGTAGAGTGCATTGTTTTTTATGTAAAACTTTCATGTAAAGTTATTCTGAAGAGAGTTCATCTTATTCTCCCTATATCTGGTATGAATTAGAAATTCCTTAAATTCTAAAATATACCCAATCTATATAGTTTTGTAATCATTCATCTTCATTAAAATAAATGACTAATTTTCAGCCCAATTTGTCAAATTCTTGCTTTTCTAATAATCACTAAAGTTAAAATTCAGTGCACTGAGAACTCAGCCTTCTCTCACTCTGAATGATTAAAGTTACATCTGTCACTTTAGAGTCACTGATTTCATTTTAAATCCTCACATAATGGCTAGATGCCAAAATCATCTTTCAGCTGCCTAAAAACACTTAAAAATTAAAAGAAAAGATTAGAAGTGCTTATTATAAGCTACTAAGGCATTTGTACTTTTCCAAGAAATTTTGCTGTTTGATCCTTTACCTGCAAGCAAGCAAAGAAAACAGACAAATGGATAACAACTATAAAATGCCCAAAGAACAGAAACAAAAAAAAAAAAATTGATGCTTAGAATCACCCACCACTGTATATGATGGCAACTTGCAGATATTTTTTAGATTCTCTCAGCAGGTCCATTACTTGTTTGTAAATCAAGCTTTAAATTACTGATTTTCTTTGCCAAGGTGTATATTATCACTACCCTACTTATTTTAAAAGAGTTGTTTAAAAAGAATGAAAATGTGAAGGCCAAATGAAAGGTAGTGTGGCTATTCATTTGTAACCCTGATATCTTTCTGCAAACAATTAGTTCTATTTGTGTTGGAGATCTCAATGAAATCACTTGAATATACTAAATAATTACAGTTCCTACCCCTTCTGTCATCTTTTGCCAACATATAGAATTTAATTATTTAGTTTCTTCTTTTGATCATTTTTTAAAATACTTTACCAAATTTTTGAGATAGTATTTGGCCAAGTGGATTTCTCTATCTTAATTGCCTATCATCTCTCTTTCAATAAAGGCTACAGGCATGGTTTTTTGAAGTGTCCATTGCTTTGTGGTTATGGGTTGGCATATTTTCATTTTACCATTTTCCAGATTGTTTCTGTCTAAATTTGTCATTTTTATTCCTTTCAGAGTTGAAGCTTTGAGGGAGTAAATAGTTTTGTTACCAGAAGAATCCTGAAAGCTTTTGAAAGACTTCAAAAGTAGTCAAATCCATTTTATTATTTGGCTGCTCTAACTTCCAAGGTTAAAGCCCCATTTTTCACAAGTGTGTCTTTAAAGGCTACAGAAGAAACACTCTGGACCTGAGAAGTAGCCAATGATGGATGATGCTATTGATTTTAGCCTTGTTTGGTTTTCTATATGGAGCTTTACCATTCTCATCAAGTATATGAAAGGAAACCAAAATAAATTTCCTAGAGCAAAATAAAAATTAGGCAGCCACCATCATTTCCCATTTTTACTCTATGAATGGTATACAAATGATTAAATTTCCTAGTTACTCAAACCAGTGCTATGCAATGTGAATGGTAATTTCCATTTATATTTCATGCAATCTAAAAAAAATTCATATCATTGTTACAATATGTACTATTACATTTTATCATGCAACTATACCCCAGAAATCAAGTGGCTGAGATGGTACAGAAAGTAACTATGTTTATTATTTTATAATTATGTTGAATCTCTGAAGTTCTTCCATAATGATATATTGACTTAGGTAAATACTTTTCAATAATTAAGTTAGGGAGCATATTTTTTAAATTTTATTTATTTCAGTTTATGTATTCTATGAAAGTTGTCTAAATGATGCATGTATATGTTTTAGTCAGCTTTTTTCACTGCTGTGAGTAAAAGACTCAACCAGAACAATTGTATAGGAGGAAAAGTTTATTTGAGAGTGCCCAGTTTCAGAAGTCTCAACCCATCGACAGCAGGCTCCATTCCTCAGGGGTCAAGGTGAGGCAGAAAAGTGTGGTGGAGGGAAGCAGGTCACATGATGATCAGAAGCAGAGAGAGAGACTGCATTCTCCAGATATAAAATATATACCCCATAGATGCACCCTCAATGGATCACTTCCTCCAGCCACACCCTATCACTTTAATTACCACTCAATTTATACCTATCAGGGGATTAATTCACCAATTGGATTAAGACTCTCACGACCTAATTGTTTCTTCTGTGAACCTTCTTGCATTGTCTCACACATGAGCTTTTGGGGGATACTTCACATGAAAACCATACTACTACATATAAAAGAGTATTTATATTTATTTTTCTATGAATTACATATACATGTACTCATACATTCATACATATATACACACAAGTTGGTCATTTATCTAATGAATGATTGAATGATTGATCTTTTGCTTATTAGTTTTGGGGATTTCTATATAAAATATTAATGTTTTTCTATGACATAAAACTTTTTCAAAGTATTTAGTTGACTCTAAAGTGATAGTTTTGCCATAGTGAAGAGCTTTTATTAAAATGTATTTATGGGTCCACGCAGAGGAGCCACCATGACACGTAGAAGAACAACTGTCCTGCAGCTCCCCATCTACCAAGGCATGGCTCCCTGGCCTGTCTCCATCTTGGGATGTTGTAGCCATCACCATAGCCCTCCCTATGTGGTAGCCTCCACCTTACAATAACAGACTGGGCCTGGAGGCAGCTGCCTCCTGCAGCGCTGCACACTGCAACATCCCCAAATAGGCCACTCAATGCCATTGCTCAGCATTCCCTTGCAGCACTGTCTCTGAAAGCAGTCGCCTCCATCTTGGGACACCTCCACTGCCATCTTGGGTTACCTCCTCTGCTGCCACCACTATCTTAAGTTAGGGCAGCTTCCAAAAAAAATGACAACTTAAAAAAATGATGGGACAATGCCTGGAGCCTGGAAGCCCAACATCAAGGTATCAACAGTATCGATGTGACCACCAACAACAACTGGGGACATGGCTGCTTCTATCTAGGGACAATAGCCAAGACCTGAAAGACCTTCACCAAGGTCTCTGCAGGCTTGGTTACACCAGAGGTATTCCTGCTAGGTGTGCAAATAGCCACCATCTTGTGCAGAGGCAGGAGAGAGCCTTGTACAAGGTCACCTTTTTTCTCTCTTTTCTCCTGCTAACAGCCAACTTTTTTTTATATCTCTTTCACAATTTATGGGATTTAATACCTCTATATTCTCACCTCTTACCTCATAAACATCATATCCTATACCCCTCCTGTTCTCTTTGTCCACCATTAGAAACTAGACTCTTTTGCAAATATACTGTTTATACTGTAGATAATAAGTGAGCACATCATTTCTGTTTATTGTGACAAAACTATAGTCATCTAAATAGTTATTTGGTTTAAGCTGCATATTGTATGCATTAGGTGCCATTCATATTGATCTCCCCCTTAAAGGTGAGGTTTCTAATACCTCAGGGACACTATAGGATTGTAGAGTAGAAAGTGTAATACCTTGGATCTGCACTGCTAGAAGGGAAGACACACAGACAACATGAAAAAACAAGGGAAGAAAGTGCCCAAATAAACCAAGATGCTACAATAATAGAATCTATTGACAGCACAGTAGAAGAAATGTCAGAGGAGTAGTTCAGAATGTACATAAATAAAATGATCTACAAAGTAAAGAATGATGTAAGAGAGCAAATACAGACAACAAATGATCACTCCAATAAAGACATGAGAGAAAATACAGGTAGCAAAAAGATTACTTCAAGAAAGAGATTCCAAAAAAATGCCAAACAAAAATACTTGAAATGAAGGAAACAATAAAGCAAATAAAAAAGTCAATAGAAAGCATTACCCACAGACTAGACCCTTTGAAAGACAGAACCTCAGACAATGAAGACAAAATATATAATCTCAAAAATAAAGTTGACCACATAGTGAAGATGGTCAGAAACCATGACAGAAGCTTCAAGAATGATGGGATAACATGAAAAGACCAAATTTAAGATTTATCAGGATGGAGGAAAGCACAGACATACAAACCAAAGGAATGCACAATCTCTTCAATGAAATAATATCAGAAAACTTCCCAAACATGAAGAATGAATTGGAAAATCAAATACAAGAAGCTTACAGAACACTAAATGTACAAAATTACAACAGGTCCACAACCAGGGATATTATAATGAAAATGCCTAACATACAGAATAAGGATAGAATTTTAAAATCTGCAAGAGAAAAGGTTCAGATTACATACAGGGGGAAACCAATTTGGATTTCAGCAGATATCTCAACAGACCCTCAAAAGTAGGAGGTCCTAGAACAACATATACCAAGTTCTCCAAGAAAAAGGATGCCAACCAAGAATCTTATATCCAGCAAAATTAAGATTCAGATTTGATGATGAAATTAAAACTTTCCAAGATAAACAAAAGTTAAAAATAAATAAACAATGATAAAGTCTACACTACAGAACATTCTCAGCAGAATATTCCATAAGGAAGAAATCAAAAAACAACAATGAAAATCAGCAAAGAGAGGAACTACACTAAAGGAAAAGCCAATCAAAGGAGAAATCAAGTAAAATTAAAAACCAAAAATAAACCAAACTGACTGGGAATACAAATCATATTTCAATAATAACCCTGAATGTTAATGGCCTAAACTCATCAATTAAGGAGACATGACAGGGAAAAAAAATATTGTTCACATGGACCATGTAAACAAGCAAGAGTTTCCATCCTCACATCAGATAAAGTGGACTTCAAATCAAAATTTGTCAAAAGAGATAACGAAGGACATTTCATATTGCTTAAGGGAATCATACATCAAAAAGACATTACAATTGTAAATATTTATGCCCCAAACAATGTAACATCTATGTATATCAAACAAACCCTTCTCAATTTCAAGAATCAAATATATCACAACACAATAATACTGGGTAACTTTACCATACTTCTCTCACCACTGGGTAGATCTTCCAAAGAAAAACTAAACAAAGAAACTGTAGAACTCAATAATAGGGCTGGGGTTGTGGCTCAGTGGTAGCGCTCTTGCATAGCATGTGTGAGGCACTGGGTTTGATTCTCAACACCACATATAAATACATAAAATAAAGGTCCATCTACAACTAATAAAAATATTTTTAAAAAACCTCAATAATATGATCAATAATTTGAACTTAACAGACATACATAGAATATTTCATCTATCAATGAGTGAATACTCTTTATTCTCAGTAGCACATTGGATCCTATTCTAAATTAGATCATATGTTATGCCACAAAGCAAGTCTCAGAAAATACAAAACAAAACAAACAAACAAACAAACATATATATATATATATATATATATAGAGAGAGAGAGAGAGAGAGAGAGAGATATTACTTGGAATCTATCAGACCATAATGGAAAGAAATTATAAATGAAAGGTAAAATAAAAAAATAGAAGCTACTCCAACACCTGGGGACTAAAGAATATGCTATTGAGTGATGAATGAACAGCAGAAGTCATCAGAGAGGAGATATAAAAATTCTTAGAGGTAAATGAGAACTCAGATACAACATATCAAAATGTATGGGACCCTATGAAGACAGTGCTGAGAAGAAAGTTCATTGCATTGAGCTGATTCATTAGAAATAGAAAAAGTCAACAAATAAATGACTTGACATTACATCTCAAAGCCCTAGAAAAAGAAAAAGAAACTAACACCAAAAGAAGTAGAAGACAGGAAATAATTAAAATCAGAGCTAAAACCAATAAAATTGAAACAAAAGAAACAATCCAAAAAATTGACAAAACAAAAAGCTGGTTCTTTGAAAAAATGAATAAAATTGACAAGCCCTTAGCCACCCTAATGAAAAGAAGGAGAGAGAAAACTCAAATTACTAAAGTTCATGACAAAAAAGGAAATATCACCGTAGACACTATTGACATACAGAAAATAATTAGAAACTATTTTGAAAATTTATACTCCAGTAAAATATAAAATCTTGAAGACACCAACAAATTTCTAGAGACATATGATCTGCCCAAATTGAATCAGGAGGACATAGACAATTTAAACAGACCCATTTCAAGCCATGAAATAGAAGATTCCATCAAAAGCCTACCAACCAAGAAAAGCTCAGGACCAGATGGATTCTCAGCTGAGTTCTATAAAACCTTCAAAGAAAAATTAATACCAATATTTCTCAAATCATTCTATGAAATAGAAAGGGAGACCATTCTTCCAAACTCATTCTGTGAGGCAAGTATCACACTGATAACGAAAGCAAAGGAAAAGAAAACTACGTCAAGAAAACTACAGACTAATTATACCTGATGAACATAGATGTAAAAATTCTCAATATAATTCTGACAAATTGAATACAAAAACATATTTAAAAGATAGTGCACCATAATCAAGTAGGGTTCATCTCAAGAATGCAATGTTGGTTCAACATACAAAAATCAATAAACATAATTCACCACAATAGATTTAAATATAAGAATCATATGATCATCTGAATAGATGCAAAAAAATTTTGACAAAACACAGCACCCTTTCATATTCAAAACACTAGAAAAACTAGGGATAGTAGGACCACACTTCAACATTGTAAAAGCTATCTATGCTAAAAATGCAAGGCAAACATCATCCTGAATAGATAAAAATTGGAAACATTCCCTCTAACAACTAGAACAAGATAATAATGCCCTCTTTCACTACTTCTATTCAACATATTCCGTGAAACTGTAGCCAGAGCAATTAGAAATAAAAAAGAAATTAAAGAGATATGAGTAGAAAATAAGAACTCAAACTATCACTATTGGCAGATAACCTGATTTTATATTTAGAAGATCCAAAACATTCCATCAGAAAACTTCTAGAATTAATAAATGAATTCAGCAAGTAGCAGAATATTAAATTAATACCCATAAATCAAATGCATTTTTATGCATCAGTGATAAATCCTCTGAAAGAGAAATTAGAAAAACTACTCCATTCACAATAGCCTCAAAATAAAATAAAATTAAATAAACTTCCTGGGAATCAATTTAACAAAAGAGGTAAAAGACCTCTACAATGAAAACTAAAGACTAAAGAAAGAAATTCAACAAGAACTTAGAAGATGGAAAGATCTCCCATGCTCTTGCATAGGCAGAATCAATATTGTCAAAATGGCCATACCACCCAAGGCACTATACAGATTCAATATGATTCCATTGCAAATCCCAACATCAGTCCTTATAGAAATAGAAAAAGAAACATGAAATTCATTTATAAAAATAAGAGATCCAGAATAGCCAAAGCAATCCTTAGCAAGAAGAGTAAAGCAGGAAGCATCACAATACCAGACCTTATACTATATTACAAAGCTATAATAACAAAAACAGTATGGTATTGGCACCAAAATAGATATGTAGACCAATGGTATAGAAGACAGAGAGACAAACCCACATAAATACAGTTATCTCATTCTAGACAAAGGAACCAAAATTATACGTTGAAGAAAACATAGCCTCTTTAACAAATGGTACTAGGAAAACTGGAAATCCATACACAGTAACATAGTATTAAACCTCTATCTCTCACCATGTACAAAACTCAACTCAAATTGGATCAAGGACCTAGGAATTGGACCAGAGACCCTGCACCTAATAGAGGAAAGAGTAGGCCCAAATCTTCATCATGTTATTTAGGCCCTGACTTCCTTAACAAGTCTCCTAAAGTGCAAGAAATAAAATCAAGAATCAGTAAATGGGAAATAATATTAAGAGAGAGCCTACAGGGTGGAAGAAAATCTTTACCACATGCACATCATATAGAGTACTAATATCCAGAATATATAAAGAACTTGAAAAAACACCATTAAAACAAATAACCCAATCAATAAATAGGCTAAGGAGCAGAACAGACACTTCTCAGAAGATGATATAAAATCAATTAACAAATATGTGAGAAAATATTCAACATCTCTAGTAATTAGAGAAATGCAAATCAAACTACTCTCAAATTTCATCTCATGCCTATCAGAATGGCAGTTATCAAGAATACAAGCAACAATAGGTGTTGGTGAGGATGTGGTACACTCATACATAGCTGGTATGACTGCAAAATTTTTGCAACCAATCTGGAAAGCAGTATGGAGATTCCTTAGAAAACTTGGAATGGAACTAGATATGACCCAGTTATCCTACTCGTTGGTCTATACCCAAAGGACTTAAAATCAACATACTATAGTGACATAGCCACATCAATGTTCATACCAGCTCAATTCACAATAGCTACATTGTGAAAGCACCTAGATACCCTTCGATAGATGAATGGATAAAAAATAAACTGTGGTATATATACACAATGAAATTTTACTCAGCATTAAAGGAGAATAAAATTATAGCATTTGCAGGTAAATCGATGGAGTTGGAGGATATTATGCTAAGCGAAGTAAGCCAATCCTCAAAAATTAAAAGCCAGATATTTTCTCTGATAAAGTGGATGCTGATCCATAGTAGGGGGATCATAAGAAAAATGAAGGAATTTGGTTTGGGTGAGAGGACTGAGGGGAGAGGAGGGACCATGAGAGTAGGAAAGATGGTGGAATGAGATGGACATCATTACCTTAGATACATGTATGATCACTTGAATGGGTGACTCTATATCATGCACAACCAGAGAAATTAAAAGTTGTGCTCCATTTGTGTACAATGAATCAAAATGCATTCTGCTGTCATGTATAACTAATTAGAACAAAATTTTTAAAATATTTATGGTTGATTTTTTTTAGTTTATAATTTTGTGGTTTCTAGGTTTAGGGTAATAATTCAAAAAGCCTTACTACATGATTATAAAATCATTCACCTTTCTTTTCTTTGAGCATGATGTGGTTTTGTTTTTTAGTCTTAAATCTTTTAGTAATTTAGTGTATGTGTACATCATGAGATATGTACCTAAATTCTCTAGTGCAGTTGACACAAAATCATTTATTCAAAAGTCCTTCTTCACTTCACTAATTTGAGACTGTCATTGTATATAACATTTCCACATGCATTTGGGTTATTCTGTCTTCTTTTTCTTTTGGTCCTCTGGACTATATATGAATCATGCATCTGTAACCATAATGTTTAAATTATCCTGATTTATTTATGAATTCTGTCTTAATTCACACACAACTTCATGAAACTAGCAGAGCCCACCATCCCAATTAAACAGTGAGAAATTCAACAGTCTATCATAGACTGTTTTGTACTTCTGGTTGTGGCAGCCATAATCCTATAATTGAGAGAAAAAAAAGTATCCAATCCCTAAAGGTTGTTGCTTCTAAAAGTTCCCAAATCACTAAATTCCTATTGAGTTAGTTGATGGTATATAATCCTTATAAAACGTGAGGAATTATTCCTATTTTTCTTTAATTAGGAGCTCAAAAATGAAACTCACACCCCAAATTTTTGATGTTGATTGTAAACAAGAGACTCCACCAAGGTTCTTGGCATGAAACTCAGTATCTTTCTTCAATTTTTCATGTGAATCCTTCACCAAGACTGAATGACTACATGGAAGTATATGTCAATACATGGTGTAAACACTAACTCTTGTCTATTTCTATATACTGACAGAGTGGCAATTTCAAGACTGTTCTCATCATGTATGATTCTAAATCTCCTTCTGAGAGGTATAAATTCCTCTCAGTGGGTCAAACAAAATACCTCTCGCCATAAATTCAGAAATAATTATTTAGGTAATGTTAGTGGAGAAAGACCTTTCTAAGTAATAAAGCACAAAGGAAATGTCTAACATATATTTCCACATGAAATAACACTTTCATGGATCTGGGCTTGTGGCTCAGTGGTAGAACACTTACCTGACATGTGTGAGTGAGACACTGGGTTTGATCCTCAGCACCACATGAAAATGAACAAAATAAAGGTATTGTGTCCATCTACAATATTATGGTTTAGAAATGGTGTCCCCTGAAAGCTCAGGTGTGAGAAAAGGCAAGAAGTTTTGGAGGAAAAATGATTGGGTTATAGCCTTAGCTTAATCAGTGAGTTAATCCCTTGTGGGATTAATTGCATTGGTAAGGTGTGACTGGAGGAGATGGGAATTGGAGCGTGGATTTGGGGTATATATTTATATCTGGCAAGTGGAGTTTCTCTCTGCATCCTGGTCACCATGATGTGAGCTGGTTCCCTCTGCTACACTCTCCAGGCTTGATGTTCAGCTTTACCTCAAGCCCTGAGGAATGGAGCCAGCCTTCTATGGACTAAAACCTCTGAAACCACGAGCCCTCAAGTAACCTTTTCCTCCTCTAAAATTGTTCTGGTGAGATACTTTAGTCATAGCAGCCAAAAAGCTGACTAAAATATACAACTAAAAAAAATTTTTTTTAAATAACACTTTCATATGTAGAAACAGTATAATCTTGGTTTGTAATCTAGAGAGTAAATACCTATAAAATATGAAAGAGGCCAATGTACTTGAATAAATAACATATGAATATGAAAATTTTTTATAATACTGGATGGATTATATAATTGATATAAGATATTCACAGATAATTTATAAATGACTCAATTGTATCAATTACCAAAGATGTACAAAAAAAGGGACAAAAATCAAGTGCATCATAGAAGGGTTAAAAATATATACCCAGTGCATACAAACCACAGCTTCCTTCCTTTATGTACATGTTCTTTTCCCCTCAAGCTTCCAATATTCTGAGTGGCAGGGAAATATTAACTTTTCAATAAACAGCTTTGTCACTTTTCCTGATACAAATCATATTTGGTCTCGACAAAACCATGACTTCTGTCTCCCCCTGAAATTCTTACCCTGATGCCCTTCCTCACATAACTAATTTACATTTTTTCCTTCAGATTATCAGCTTGATTACAATCAGTTCTTCAGGGGTCTATATCTTGTCCCCTGACTAGGTGAGGTCTCTCTGCTAAATGTTCTTGTCCTGTCTTACACTATTTTCATAGCACAGAGTATGATGTGATAAGTTGATTAATCATTCTACTTCTAAATTAGACTGTTTTCTTTTTCATCTAAAGAATTGAACCTCTATTTTTGTCATCTGTTTGCTCCAGTATCCACAGCAGTGTTTAGCCCAGAGTTAACATCTATCATACATTTTTCAAATCAACAAAATAAACAAGAGCCCTTGAGCAATAGACACACAAGATGGTGTAAAATTGTTGAAGGTTAAGATGAACACACCCTTTGACTTACCACTCATTCATAGCAATTACTCTGAGCCATACAAAGAAAAATGTAATATCGAACAAACTATCTATACTAGTGGAAAATGACAATCTAAGTCTCTAGTTACACAGAATTACTAAAATAAATTATTATATTTTAATGAAATACTCTGATGTTTTCCAAAATGCTATAAAGGAATATATTTAGATATGAGAAATTAACCACCATCAAATCTTTAATGAAGAAAAAGAGATTTTGTACAATACTTCCATTTTTGTAAAAGAAAGGAACACACATACAAATGTAGATACACACTTATTTCCAAAACCATTATGTGTGAGTTACTTGTCTAGATGATATCTTCCTTTTGTACAATTTTATATTTGTATGTTGCATAGTTAAATAATATTTTTTATCTTGAAAAGGAAAAATTCAGGCTAATACTAGATGAGATCATGGGAAAATTGTTGTATTTTAATAAATTGTAGTATCTTTAATATCTGACATGTCAATATCATATGATTAAAAACAACCAGGCAAAATTTGATATCACAGGAGAAAAAAGAATGATTGTCTTTTAGAATTACTGCATTTGGCATATCTAGCTAAAATTTCTGAAACATATCCTTTTTTATTTTCTACTTGAGGCCAAAGACTGATAGAAAAAAGCCTAATAGTTTCAAAGATGAATATATTTCCAAAAAAGTTTCATCTACTGGGAAGCTTTTATTAGGTGACATCCTCCTCAGTACAGGATCAATCAGCTGGATTACTGGATTTGAAATTTAACTATTTTGTCCAGTCAGAAAAATCAGGAAGATAGCTGATCAGGAGATTCTTAGTCCTGATAACAACACCGACCAGGGCAACCTTAAGAGCTGAGACTAGCCTGGCCCATCATGAATCTGTCCCTCTTCCTGCAAACTGCTCTTTTTATTGCTCACCACAATGAATCACTGCTGCATGGATATGTTTGCAGGGAGCTGTGTGGCCTGAGGTGTAGCAGGGAAGGAATTTGGTTGATTGCCTGCAGGTGTCTGACTGCAGAATATCTTCACAATTCATTGAGAATCGAGGCACGTATTCTAGTTGAGCAAACCAACTGTAAGGCACCTTGTCACCTCAGTCTGTTTTCAGAACTACGATGATAGGAAATAAAGCAGAAGTGTGTAAGTTAAGAAAATGGAGAAAGGGGAAAATGAAGCAAATCAGTGTTTTCTAGAATACTAGAGAGGATTTCAGAAATCATGGGCTTGATGTTACATCTTGCTAAAACTGTCTATATGATGCTGGGGTAATCACTAATTAAATTGGGTCTATTTTAAAAAAAATAATGGATTATATGTTTTCTAATGCCCATTTTATTTTATGAGCCTTATAACATCAGCTTTAATTTATAGATATTTATTAACCATTTTTAAAATAGAGTACTCTCAGCTACAATGTTACTGTTTTCTCAATGGCTCTAATCGTAAAAGAAATATCCAATCTTAAAAGAAAGAAAATAACCTCTCAAACTAATTTCAGGACCATTTTATTGGTAATAACTTTAATGGACAAGCACAATTTATTCATTTGTTTAATTTTTATGTTTATGGAATAAAGCAACACTGATCTTCAAATTCGGATCTCTGAAAATAAAAAGCTGTGGAATTGATTGTGAAGCTAGAGGTTGGATAAGAAGAACTGAATGTCCAAGATC